>LPNX011050146.1:0-190614 GCA_001517045.1 Pseudotsuga menziesii
GTCCGCAGATGAAGAGACTCCTTGAGACTGCGGAAGAACACAATCAGCTGCTGGGCCCCAACATGGAAAATATTGCAGAAATGGCCATGGCAGAGAAAATGTCAGTACTATCAAATATTACTACTCTTACTATCGACATTCAGAAAGCCTTGCAGACCTGGACAAACTTTCAACATCAGCTTGCCATCACAGCACCAGCAATAGTCGAAGTCTGTGTGCAGAAGAGACCAACTATTCGCCTGCACAGCCCACCTCAGTAGCAGTCTCCCTTTCCAGACTATTTTTTTTGTACTTCTAATCTAATTTTTTTTACCTCCCTTTTTCTTCGGGACGAAGAAATGTTTTGTTTGTGGGGGAGATGTAGAAGGAGCAAGTCGACATAAGTCGACTTGAACGAAGACCGACTTAGTCGATCAGCCGACTAAGTCGAGAGACCGACTACGTCGGTCGGCTGAGTAAACACAGTAGTTAGTATGTTAACTAATAGTCGTGTCGGTTCGGTGAACCAACAGGTAGTTATGATTGTAACTGTTTGTAACCTGTATATTAGGCTGTTGAGCCACTCAAGAACATAGTTCAGTTCTTGGCTTTGTACGATCTATTGAGAATAATATAATCTATTCATCTTATCAGTTCTTGTCTCTTGTATCTGTGAATATTCTGTGTATTTTGGTATATATTATTGGTAACCTTATGTGGTCTACGAGATTACAACAGTGTGGTTGGGTCTTCCTTTTGTCTGATGTTGTTTGTTGGATGCTTCTTTTGTGACCAGAGACCGCTTTTTCATTGATTTTTCTTTGAAAGTAGTTTTAGGCATTTATCCTTTTTGTTTTTCCATTAGTGCATTACTCTTTTTTGTCTTGGTGTCTTGCTGGGCTTGTGTTTTATACTTGCTACAGAGACTGAGAGTTTTAGATGACTTTTATTGCATTTTTCATTCTTTTATATTGAAAAATACAAGGTAGTTTCATTTTTTGCATATGGATTTGAGGAGGTACTTGCATTGGATTGCTTGGATGAGAGTTTTATTTAGGCATTCATATAGGAATGATTGCATTTGTCATTTGAAGAAAATTTTGCATTTCACGTAGTAGCATGCCCTGTTTTTCATTCGACACAATGCATTTGCATTGATTGTTAGGTGTGCATTTTACTTCATGTTGCGTCATAACACCATTGGTTGCACGATCATCTTACCTTTTTGAGTAATAAGCCAAGTAAAATCAACGCTTAATTAAAATGGATTACACTATTTTCTTTTATAGGGTACACCAACAAGATTAGGTTTTAGGGTCTTGGAATAGTTCATTGTGAGTAAATTCTCCAAGACCACTAAACAACAACATGTATGTGTATGTCCAGGTGAGAGTGTGAAATTCCTTGGTATAATTAGTGTTTCTCAGGATCCTCCTCTTACAAGGGAGTTAAGCACGAGGCAGTGTGAGCGGTTATGATTGGGATGACCCTTGGTTGTAACTGAGTAGCACCAGAGATATTTCCAGGATTGTAATCATATCTGGGGGATATTTTGAGAGTTTCGGGCTTTGCTACCCTACCCATACGGTCAATCCCACCTGCGACTGTCCGCCTGAGCATTGATTATATTGAGGTGACCTTAGTTTCCTTACCTAGGTTATCGAGGGGGTACTTTGCAGAGGTTATTTTGCAGGTGTCCTGGCCAGGTATAGGTCGGACAGCACAGTCGCTTTATGTGTTGAAGATGAGGGCCACTATAATTAGTTACGTACATCTTCTTGTAGTGTATGGGAGTTTCGAGCCTCTCCTAGGTGAGACATACCTGCTGCATTTGGGAGCTCACATATCCTCCCTTTGGTTTGCTTATATTTTGGCTGTATATTTTCTTAGAAGTGTGCTCTTTGTGTGCTAGTTGTCCTTTGGGATCGCGGTTACTTGAGTATATTTATTCTCTCTTGAGTTAGGGTCCTTTTATTTTTGGCATGCCTGGTATCCTATCACCCATCCTTGGTCCTAGTACGGACCCTGGTGTCAGACTTAGGGGTATCACAGTCCCTTACCCTGCTTATAGATTTGGGAGTGGTCACATTCTGCCCTCTACTCCATTTGTGGAGGATGTTGACTCCCTTCTCTGGGTATTTACACCAGTGGTCACCCTCGTGGGGGTGGTAGTGGATACATGAATGTTGGGTCTACACTTTACATTCCTTTTTATGTCCCATCATTCACCGCGTTGTTTACTTTGGGTTTAGTTGTCATGATCATTTCTTCCTATATCCTATAGTTTGGGTTCTTTATTGACTATTTTGGGTTGTTTTGCACTAATATGGTTGTCATGTAGAGTCTAATTTTTGTACACTCTCTTCGAGGTTTCGACCCGTTCATTCCTATCATAGGTATTATGTCTGAACTGGCATATAGGTTAGGATATCACATCTGCTTGCACTTATGCATTTCCTTATGACCGTTCCATTTTAACCTTAGGTACGAACCCATTCCATGGTGTCACAGAACCTTCATGCTGCTTTTAGAAGTGACACTATGCGAATGGTAGAGCTTTCCTATACATGGGTTCCCTAGTTAGATCCTTGTTGCATTTGGTGCCCATGCTGCGTTGCCTCCTCTAGGTTGTGGGAGTCCTTTGTATAGTATCGCCATGACTTTGAGCAAGAGCCTCATACTCCTCTTGATCTTTTTGCAGGCCTTTTTACCTAGGACTCCCTTATGTCAAGTTATAATTGCATTATCATGAGCTTTGCCTGCCTCATTGAGCCTTATGCTAGCTTCCCTGACTTTGAATATCAGCCATATAGCCTGAGCTTGTCTCATGTCTAGCTGTGCAGAGCCATTTTATATATCCTTTGCAGCTTGATTCCTAATTTTTACTGGGAGGGGAATTTCCCCCGAGTGTCGCTATCCTACACTTATGTCCTTGCATTGAGCATAGGTATGTTCCATTGCTTGGAACTATTTTGTTTGTCCCTTGACGCTCATCTCCTCCTAGTCTGTAACTATAAAGCGAGTTTATTCTTTTTCAAGCTTTCCAAATATTTGAAAAAGTCCAAAAAAAATAAAAATAAAAACCAAAAAGCCAGACAAGAAAATATGTTATCTTTGGTAGCAGTCGAGTCATGTCGCCTTCGAACAGAGCACTGTATATCACATCCATTGGTTGGGTTAATAGTTTGAATCTAGGAGCTATACTCATTTCCCTGAGTTTATCTCCACCGACTGGTTAAGCTTCCAGTCCCTATGGAGCCTTTGTCGATGCCTCTTGTGTCACAGAGATGTCCCAGTTTTGTATGTCGAGTCTATGCTGTCTACATTCAGTCACCATTCACCTTAATGCTCCTGTTCAAAGGAAGTTGAAACCTGAGTTGACCATTCCTCAGTTATCTTGACTTTGCATGTCGGCCATTCGCGGTACAGTTACTGGTTCGTGTACCTTATGATCGAGTCCTTCCACATTATACAGCTTTGCTAAGTACCTCGTGTTGGATGATGGGGGATGCCTTAATTCCCTCCTTCTAGCGGATTTCATCACATTGACTTCAGATCATTTATTCTGGGATAGGAATCTAGATTCATTTTTGAGTGCCTTGAGACTTGCAGTCATCAGTGGTAGGTTCTCTCGCCATCGACAATTTTTTGGGAATACATCAATGTTCCCTAATTGATGGATTCTCTCAAGTGTTCGACCTCAACACATTTATTCACACTTGATAGTTTGCACACTAGTACCTTGATTCCCATTATCATTATCGGTGGGTGATCTCATGTCTATTAACGGTATACATCAATGACCGGTAATCAGACGATGGACTACTATGTTCGACCTCGACACCTCTATTCACATAGTTGGACATGTACTCGTAGCGGTTTGTGTAGAAGACCTTCCAAATTGGTGGCATCTCATATATGCTACCTCCTTGAACGTGCTGGTGTTCATGAGATTTCAGCTCTCGTGACTTGATTCCAGTATATGTCAGATATTTCCAGCCATTTTGGAGATCTTGATCCATTATATATCTTCAGCCTACATGGAGATCATGATCCTGTGTATATCTTCATCATGGAGATTCTGATTTATCTATATTGTACGTGGCGATGACCACACATGTCATATTTTGTATCATTCCTATTCATGACCATTGTACTCTTATGTATCCGGGACTGCTATATCTACTTGCAGTTATGTGCAGAGTTTGATCATTGTATTGTATTGATTGGATGGCTGGTTCTTCCACTGGGTTCTTCATCACTCCACTTCTGGTATGGACTTATAATGTATTTCGGCCATCGTATGACCCCTCTGACCTCACACATTAGGGGGCATCTGTTATAGCTGATTTTACCACACATGATGAATCACACTTTTATGGCCTTCCCTGTCCCTCTGCAGACTCTTTAGACCCCATGGATCATTTTTATACCTTTGATGTTTCCAAGATCATCCCTAAAAACATGCAATAATTGCCATACGCGACTTTTAATCCCTTTCTCGCATATATACGCGGGTTTGACCCTTAAAACCGTGTACATCGGGATGTGTGCAAAAGGCCAGATGATTTTGGAGTTTTCCTTGATGTGGATCCGAATCACTTGTCTCTTGGCCTTTCATATGCCTTGGGATCGCTCAGATTCGACCTTCCATTGCCCCATTGAAGAGTTATATAAGGAACCCTTTGGATACATTGAAGGGGAGGAATTGAAGAGCAAGAAAACTATAGTCCATTGTTGCCGGAGCTTATACTTGAGTCTGCATCCCTTTGTCCCTTGGAGCACTTTGTGTTCTTCCTAAGCTTGTCTTTTGCTTGTGAGCTTGCTATCGAGAGATGGAGGATTGAAGTGGTGGAGGCCCAAGTGGGGGACTCAATTTCTCCAATTCACAGACGTGCCGACAGAGGTTTTCACTATTGTAATCTTTGTTTTATATCAATAGAAATATCTTTTCCTGTCCAATAATGTGTATTTAAATGAGTATTTGATCCATGGATGTTTTCAAATGCTTATATGTTATTGATTATATATGTTAGAGTAGGTCTAACACAATTATATATAGCATGCTTGTCTTGTTTGTTGAGTGTTGAGATAGCAATCTATCAATACAAGATGGAGTGGAAAAGCTCAACGGGGATCTACATCAACCGTCCGGAATAAGGTATGAATCGATATCCTTTAGTGTTAGATATTTGGTTTCTCTTGCATATAGGAAATGATTGATTTCTAGAGTCAAGCTGTCTGTTGTGGTACCCCAAGCCATAGGAAATTCTCTCCGTAACACATACAACGACTTCTTCTGATTTGTTGATAACTACAACACAAACTGCTATTCTTTGCAATTTCTATCTACCTCACATGATTTGGGTATTGAAGTCCACTTCATCATAGAACAAATCAAACATAGTCTATCTCATAACTCAAATGTATGATCTTATTATTCTTGATTCGATGTTGTTTACTTGAATGATTTTTTCTTTTTACATTGAGTCATCAAATATATTCAAAAGGTTTATATCTTGCATACTTGAGCCATATCTTAAGGTTTTGTAATTTGTAAAGAAAAGAAATGTTCCTTTTTAGTGGGATGTTTGCACATAATTGTTCTCCTCCTCATCTAACTTTTTCAAATTAATAAGTTCATATATTTGTTTATCTCTCATTTCAAACCCCATTTAAATTTGCTTTTCTTAGTAATATAAAACTCTCTTAGGAATATTCTAATGAAAAATCATAATAATCATGGTATAAAACTCTATTAAAAAAACATATTAAAGATGCTTTGAAAGGCTACGTCTAACCTTATTACTATTTATTAATGCTTAGGTAAACTATTTCTTTATATTTGTTCATGTACTTTTTGTATATACTATATTTCAATTAAAACATAGAACGAAAATTAGAAAGCATAAATTATAATCTTACAAATGATTCCAAATCGAGAAGATAAAGTAATTCTTCATTATCATGATACATGAAGACCAAATAAAAATAGCATAATTACTAAACACTCAATCAATTATTAAGTTAATATAAGCAATTAACTGTATAAATAATTATTTTAAGATAATAATTATAATATATTAAAACCTGTGTACTATGAATCCTCACATCCAATGATAAAAACTATCTTTAATATAAATGCCTCCACATAAATATAAGTTTTATTCTATATTTGAATAAAAAGAAAGGATATAATTACTTTTGAACTTAGCCAACCTTTTATCAAAAAGGCTCATAAAGCCATTGCAATGGGGGCCACCAAAGCTCCATATAGGTGATAAACTTTATGATACAGGGAACTCATATTGTTGTATTGTATTTTTGGAGGGTAATCTTTTTATTTTAAATGCGAGAGGTCAAAACCCAAAAAAAAATGACAAGATTCTAACAATGTAATAAAATTATAAGTTTTATTATGATTATTAGTTTTGGCCGTAAATAAAATATCATTCATTTTAGCGCCATTCTCATATGTGTATGTACAATGATAAAAATCTACATCTGCAGAGATCGGAGGGTGTATATATATACATACGGCCATTCTCATATGTGTATGTACAATGATGTATATCTACATCTGTAGAGATCGGACGGCATATATACCCTGTCATCATTGAATTATGCACATATATCACCTTCGTACATCCGCTTGCCCAGCTACAGAAAAATCAGTTGCTTGAGTACTGTGGAATGTTCAATAACTTTCAAGTTTAATAATTACAGAACACTAGTGCACTTGCTTGCGCGATCCCTGCATCACTTGGTCAACTGCTGAAATGTACAGGGCTCTGCAATGGCGGTGGAAAAATTATGTGCGTTCGTTCGATGATGGATACCCACGCATTCGCATCTCTTGATCCATGCCATGGTTGGATGGATATGGATTATGGATTCTTTTTCTTTTTCCTTCTTTCTTTCTGCGTATGACACCGCTTTATTTACTTTCCCGACCGATTCGATTTCCTTTTGTTTGTTTGTTTTCTCCGACTTTACCGAACATGCTCCAATTCCTCTTATGATCCGTCTAAATTTTATTCCGTTACTGAATATCATACACCAATCTCGATATCTATCGATCGGGACTGAAATTGTTATTCGATACTCATGTCGTAAGAAAGCCAACGTTATTACTTTATATAGATAGAGTCAGAGTCAGTCTCCTCTGCGTCCATCTTTCCCCGGATAATATAGCCGCGCGGCCCGTCCTGAATCTGATTCATGTTTTGCTGGACTCCATCACAATGAAAAAGTGAAATTCTTTGATCCGGCTTTCAAAGATATAAATCCGGCGCTTACCTTCTTCAGTCCCATGACCAGCCTCTTACATCATCTGCCCCTTTCATAGTAACCATGCTATTGATCAGCCTGTTGATTTTTCTGTTCATTTCCAGCAGCTCTGGTATAACATGCCCTGACTGTGGCAATACTCCTGTTCCTTATCCTCTTAGCACTGGGCATGGCTGCGGTGAGCCTAATTACAGAGTATTCTGTAATTCTGAAAAGAAGCAGCTTGAACTGAGGACTGTTAATGGTTCTTTTTATCCTATTGTGAGTATCGAACCTGGGTCTCAAAGGTTTGTCATCGAGCCCTCGCCACTGCACAATGATACTTGCTCTACAGAAGACTTGTCGAGCGAAGGGATTTCTTTGGACGAGAGCCTGCCTTTCAATATCACAAGTAGGAACACAGTCTTGCTCTTGAATTGCTCGCCCAGGCTGTTATTGTCCCCTTTGAACTGTAGCTCAAGTAGTATGTGCCATCAGTACGTGGAACAAGTGGAGGAAGCAAAGGCCTGTGCGAGTACCAATCTATGCTGCACTTATCAGGTCGGCGGTTCGTCCTCTTCGCACAAAATACATGTATGGAACGCGGGTTGCAGGGCTTATACCAGCATCCTGGATCTGAATCCGGCTGTGCCTGCAACGAATTGGATCGATGGAATGGAAATACAGTGGGCTTCACCACCAGAGCCTTCTTGTTTATCTCAGCGAGACTGCGGCGCAAATTCTGTCTGCCAGCCTGCACAATCTAGCGGTGGAAGAAGGTGCCTTTGCAATAGCGAGTATTTTTGGGATCCCATATCAGGAACCTGCGCCAAAAGTATGTTGCTGATTCCATACAGTGGACTTGAAGATTCCTGCCTTTTACTTTGCATTTGTTTTTGTTGACATTGAAATTTCAAATTCTTGCAATTGATATAGCTATCTTCGTTTTGAACAACTCAGGTGTGTGCCGAAGTCCTGGAGGTTGTCGTCGACAAGAGCTTTTAATTGCAGGTGAAGGCTTCTCATTGGGATTTCAAGATACTCTTAGGTTAAATTGTGTTGTTTATAGATTTTATATGCGCTCTAATTGGGTGGGACATCCAGTGAAGGTTTTGCATAGTTATTTAGGGATTTGATTTGAGACTTGTTTATTTTTATTAGCTTAAACAGTTTTTAACCCGATCTTCTCTAGTTTAAACAGCTCTCAACCACTTTTTTACTAGTTTAAACAGCTCTCAACCACTTAAGCTAACCCGTCCAGCTATTCCTTTCTCAAAAGTATTATTCTTTAACATATTCTTTTTTATGAGAATTTTAAATTTTAACATATATTGATTGGTTTACTGAGACTGATATGTTGTTACTTATCATATATTTCTTGTTCATTTTTACCAGGTTTCATGGTTTTTTTTCTCTCCTATATTTGTCCTACACCCACCTGAGGTTAGAGCTCCCTTAAATTTGTAGATCTGTCTGAGTTTTATACAGTATTGATTGAACCACTATATTTTGTTAGTTTGATTTTATACAAGTCAGCCGATGTGACTCTTCCTGTATATTTTGTTTTTTTGAATCTATACAAGTCAACTGAAGTGTTTTGAATGTAGAGGGATGGACCGGTAAGATTGGTGGTGATACTCTTACGCAAGATACAAGTCAACAGAGCAGAAGTTTAAGATAATTTTTTTGGTAGCTTTAGAACTCTCTCTGTGTGCCAATTTAAAGTGCTGTACTTGATATTTTAAAGCATTTTATGTGTTTCTGGAGAAAATAAATAAACTTTACTCTGTTATATAGACCATTGTAAGGTGAAAGATTCTAAAAATATTGAAATGACAAAGAATGGGTTTTATGCATCAAAACAAAATCTTGATAGAAAAGAAAATATACTTTATTCTATAGAATATAGACTTACTGTAAGCTAGGTTCTAAATTGAAAAATCTTGATACTAATATATAAAATTTAATGTGTATAGACTCTGTTAGGTGTAAAAATCTTGATACTAATATATAAAATTTACTGTGTATAGACTCTGTTAGGTGTAAAAATCTTGATACTAGTATATAAAATTTACTGTGTATAGACTCTGTTAGGTGAGGTGATATATAAAATTTACTGTGTATAGAATCTTTTAGGTGAGGTGATGGGTTCTAACAAAAGATTGTTGCTTTTGGTAGGTCATATGGAATGTGACAATTGCATTCTTGTCATACTCCACCAAAATTATTTTCTATTAACTTCTCTGTACCAGATCCTAAATAGTAAATAACTTTTTTAACAAATCAACCCTTTCATATTTTTTATTTTTTAATCCAGTTATGTTCAGATCCATGTCTATCTATTCTTTTGGGTTAATATATATTCTAATGCTTTTCCCTGAGTTTGTTTCTGTTCAGAACCTCTGAACTTCAGAGCTGAACTTGTGTTGAGAATTTATCCGGTCAGTTGAATATGCTTGGAATGTAATGTCCATCGCCTCTGTTTATTCACCCATCATTGTAACAGGGATTCTGAGCTGTGCTGTGTTAATTCTTGATCTAAATGATAATTACAGGACAGATTAATTGAACTGAGTGATTATGATGTGCAGGCCCGGTATCGGCATCGTTTGCTGCAGCTTTAGCCATAGCTACTGTAATCCTGATAAGATACAGGAAGAAAAAGGTGGCGAGAGCGGCACAGGCCGCAAGACTGGCAAAAGAAAGAGCGGACATATTACGCTCCAACAGTGGAGGGAAGTCTGCGAGGATTTTCAGCAGCAAAGAGATGAAGAAGGCCACAAACGGATTCTCCCCGAACCGAGTTCTGGGCAGTGGCGGTTTCGGCGAGGTATACAAGGGCGTGCTGGAAGACGGGACAGCCGTAGCCGTGAAGGCTGCGAAGGTGGGCAACACGAAGGGCACAGACCAAGTTCTGAACGAGGTTCGAATCCTGTCGCAGGTGAACCACAGGAACCTGGTGCGCCTGCTGGGCTGCTGCGTCGAGGCAGAGCAACCGCTGATGATCTATGAATACATTCCCAACGGGACTTTGTATCATCACCTCCACAAGAACGAGTTTCTTGATTGGAACACGCGCTTGAATATTGCTTTCCAGACAGCAGAAGGCCTTGCATATCTCCATTCCTCGGCCTACACTCCAATATATCACAGAGATGTCAAGTCCTCCAATATTCTCCTGGACGATAAACTCAACGCCAGGGTCGCAGACTTTGGCCTTTCCAGGCTTGCAGAGACGGATTTAACGCACATCTCCACCTGTGCTCAGGGAACTCTGGGCTACTTGGATCCCGAATACTACCGAAGCTATCAGCTCACTGATAAGAGCGATGTGTACAGCTTTGGCGTTGTGTTACTCGAACTCGTGACGTCCCAAAAGGCCATAGATTTTTCCCGAGGGCCCGATCATGTGAACCTGGCGGTTTATGTGCTGGAGAAATCGCTGGAGGGGAAGATTATGGAGGTCGTGGATCCTCTCTTGACTGCAGACACATCTCAGATGATTTTGGATACAGTGAAGGCGTTTGCATGTTTGGCGTTGGGTTGCCTTCAGGAAAAGAGACAGGACAGGCCAACCATGAAAGAAGTTGCAGAGGAATTGCATTATATCATAAATATTAGTCAGTCAACTGTTGAATGTAACGATACCAATGACGAGTTCGAGGAGAATGGGAGTATGATTCTCCGCCTCAAGTGGCCGTACTGACTTCTTTGTTCATTAGTGGCCTCTGTTTTAGGTTTATGCTTATTGTTATCTGTAAGTACAGAGCTATAGGACTTTGAAATAGTTATATGTAAGACTGGAAATGAAGAGACTTAGGTAGGAAATCTTAATCTAACAAACATAGATAACCTCTATTGTTATGTTGTAGTAAATTCTGATTAATAATAATAATGATAGACTAGAAAATGTGTATTTAATAAGATTCTCTGTTGTTGTGTTGTAGTAATCATGAATAATAATGTTCTGATAGAAAACCTGCATTTGATAAGAATATGTGTCTTTTGTATTGCAGTAAATATTGATTTAATAATAGGTTCTGTTCTTGTATTGTGCTTGGTTTGTAAACATATGTTTATGGGCTTTTTTTGAATATTTATTTTTAATTGATCTATCCAAATATGTCTGGGATAAATAAAGAAAGATAACCTGGTTCGGGGGATTGAAGATAATCCAATATGTATCTTGATTAAATAATAAGATATTTGAGCACGTGTAGTAATGAAAAAAATCATTTTTTAAAAGAATTTTTATTGATTGAAATATTTGTTAGTCAATATTTTTAAAATATTTGTTAATCAAATCCTTTAGGTTCCAAATAAATAAACACATCAAAAGATCAAAATACTGTCTCATTACTAAGAATACTTTTATTCCTAAGAATATATATAGCTTTATTTCACAGTTTCCACTTTAACTTTAACATGAGTTGAGTAAGTAATATTATATTTTCTGTTGGCTGAGCTGTGGTCTAGCGGTTAAATCGGTGGGAGTTTCCATCACTGGCCCAGGTTCGATTCCCACAGGGGAGTCCTCAGAGTCTATCCCAGGAGTGATCAAAATATAAGTCCCCGACTAAAAAATCAAGGGGTGTTCTTGTTAAAAATATATATATATATATATATTATATTTTCTTCTAACGTTGTTTTACTTTTTTTTTATTGTTTTTTTGCATAGTGGTTATCATTGTATTAAATAAAAGTTACATTTTATTTATATAATATTGTAATAGAATTTCAAAAAAAATCTATAAAAAAAATTATAAGCTTAAAAAAACAAAGTATTTGAACAAAAAAAATCCTAAGTATTAAGGAAAAAAAAAGTAAAACTTGGAATTGTATTTTTATATTTTGCATTATGTTTCTTAACCATTTATAATATAATATTTAGGTATTTTATAGCATCCAAAACCTCAATCGATTAACTGGGATTAAATTTAGACCTCAATCCCTTAATGGGGGTGTAAGGTGATGCAACCCACGTGCAATAAATATACCCAACATTCTCACACTTGTTATCTTCTTTGGAGAATAGTGGACCATGTATTGATAGGGCCACAAGTTTAGGGGAACAATTCTCATAGACTTTCTACACCAAGAGAGATTCTCAATATTGACATACTTAGTGAATGAGCCTACAACATTATTTAAATGGTCAATCTTTTCCAACAACACCTTCTTGTCTTCAACCATATCTCACACAAAATGGTACTACACATCAATATGATTTGTTTTAGCACAATAAGCAGGGTTCTTTGCTAGAAAAATTACACTATGACTATCAAAAGCTAACCTTACAACTTTTTGTACAAACCCAATACATGAACACAATATTTGCAAACATACAACTTCTTTACTTGCATGGGTGGCCACCATGTATTCAACTTCTATATTTGAGAGTGCAACTACATCCTATCTCTTGCTCATCCAATTGATAACTCCTCCAAATAGGTTAAATACATAACCACTTGTAGATCATATGCGATCAAGATCTCCAACCCAATCTGCATCAACAAATCGATGTACATTTATTACTCTCTCTAGTCTAGATCTTCCTTGGTGCCATATTGTATAATCTATGGTGCCACACAAATATTGTAATATGCTTAAACCCAAAAATTCATAGAAAAGATAGAAAATCCAAGGAAAAATAGATGAAATAGATAACAATTTTCACTTGCCTATTCAAGGAGGAAACCTTCAAGAGCACCAACTCCAAATACAATGACAAATATAGACTCCACATTACATATCTTACTACTTTATATATGGTACTAGCTCAATTCCAACTACTTGTGGTCGTGCACTATTAATGAGGGTCGACCACCTAAGGGCCTTTACTCAATAAGGAATTCCCTTTACATTAAAAAACTATCTACTAACTCACTAATGGTAGATAAGTAGGGGGGTTAGGGTAGGACCTTAACATTTCCTCCCCCTTCAAAAGTAACATTGTTGTCAATGCTAGAGATGGGGAAATTGCTGCAAAATTATTGATGGTTCCCAAGTAGCATCTTCTCGTGAGGTATCCTTTCACTGAACCAAAACCTCACTAATAGTGTGCTAATGTAATTGATGCTCCCTAGTGTCTAAAATTGAATCTGATTGGATCCAAATGGAGCCTTCTTCATCTAGTTTAGGTAAGGTAGTTTGAACTCGACAATTCTAACCCAGTACCTTCCTCAAATAAGAGACATGAAATACTGGGTGAATTTTGGGGTGTGTCGATGTTAGAATTTTAACAGTTGTACACGATATTTAAACATTTAGCATCATTTCATCATAACCATAACCATAGGATCACTGAAAGAAATACAAGCACAACAAGACAAAATAACACATAGATTTTATCTCTGGAAACCACAAGGGAGAAAACCCAACAACTTCTTTAGTATAGATTTTGTCGCTAAGAACAATACCAACTAAGATAGTAAGAACCCAAATGATTATAGCAACTATCTCTCTTCTCCATTGAGCCTCTTATTTCTCTCTCTTGCACACTTTCTTGAGTGAGTAGTGCATCCAAATGAGAGGAGCGTGTTAGAGTTTTAATGGTTCTACAAGATATTAAAATATTTAGCATCATAACCATATGCAATATGATCACTGAAAGATAGACAAGTGTGTAACACCCCGGTTTTGACCTCGTTTGCATTAAAATGTATATGATGTAAATATTATATTTAATCATGGTGTGGAGCTAAAGGCAAAATCCCCACCATCGATTTAGCGTCTTATGTTTCGGTGATTAAAAATCTTTGCCGATGGTATATCGTGCTAGCCAAGCACATTATAATTTTGGACATCATGTAAAAATACAATTTAATTAAAATAACCACAACCAACTATGTCAATGCAACATTAAAGAGATGGGGGGATATTCAAACCTTTGAGCCATTGGGGAAAATCCAAATGTCAAAGGGAGAACCTATAAAAACTGTCAACTAACCATTTCTTGTCTTTTCCCCCAATCATTTATTTATGCCAAAAATTGGTTGAGGTAGTTATTGGATGGGAATGGGAAGAGTATGGGAAAACATTTGAATTGGGTAGAGCGCCCATTTTTGAAAAGCACGTTTTGACTCCTTGGGAAAGTAAAAACCCAAAAACATCTACCCATTCCAACATGCATTCACGTTTTCCATTTTTCCTCACCCATTCTCTAATTCACATGAGCTCTCTCAAGCATCTAGAGCTTCCTATGTGTTTTCATTCATGTTTTTGGTTGCTTAATTCCTTTTTCCCATGGATGAGAGGTCGTTTTTGTAATGCCCAGGGATTGGGTTGTCTTCCTCACATTTTCCCGCCAATTTCCTCATTTCCCATGTCCAGGAAATTCATTTTTTTGTTGCTGAGCGAATAGCCATCAAGGATTCACGATTTTGGGGTTCATAGCAGTTGTTTTGGCTCATAAAATTCCTAGAATAGTTGTTGAGTTCGAATTGCTCACCCAGGGGTCGATTTCTCCATTTTATCTATACGTTTTTGGTTGAAGAACATTTTTTATCAATCCCATAACTTGTATTTTGATGTGTATGCATCCTTTGTTTTGGTCTGAACCAATTTGGAGTGGAATTGAGGAAGAATTATCTTGATAAACCTAGTGTCGAAAGGAACGTCGCAGACAGATCAAGAGGGGCTGGTTTTTCTTCTTTGCACACCCTGAATAGCACTGGAATGGAGGGCATAGCTCGAGGGACTGTGTAGAAGAGAAGGGGATGCTACCTTGTGTTGGGTGTGTAGGTGTTGGGAAATCCAAGCTAGATCTTGTGTAGGTGTCCATAGCTTTGTGGTTGAGCTCACTAGCTTATCAATTCAACCATCCCACCTTCTTAGTAGCCCGATAAACCCAAATGTAGTTTTGGCTTGGCTGAATTTTGATGTGTCTTTAGCTATGTGTGAGCCTGCTAGTGTTCCCTTATTCCTTGTGGGAATCATACCCAGCTTGGGGGTGGTAGTGGTGCTGAGATATTGATTAGCATACTGGCCTACGGTTGGGTGGAACGTTGTAGCGACATAGCTGGTTGCGGGACAAGCTTCTTTCAAGATAAGTATCTCTTGTGTTAATCTCTGCATTTGTATTTGTTATGAATTAATATGAAAATGATGAATGCTTGAATGGAATGTGTTTTTCTTTTGTTGTATGTTAATGATTTATACATATGCATATGTATTTTTTATTTCAATTCATTTTTATATTATGTTCATGGGGCTTAAATACCCTCTTAAATGATAGCAACAACGCCTTTTTCGTGTCCTCTCGGGCGGGAGGGGATGTGACAAAGTGCAACACAAAAGAAAGACATAGTAATTTTATCTCGGGAAACCCAAATGGGAGAAAACCCAACAAACTTCTTCTATATAGATTTGTCACTTAGTACAATGTCAGATGAAGATAGAAAACCCAAAGATAAGATGCCTTATGCTACTTCTTATTTTTCTTCACCAATGAACTTGCCTTTCTATTCCTTGGAGCGACTTTCCTTTATCTATTTTTGTTCTTGATGTTTCTGCCGTGCCATGCTTTCTGTTGTTGTTTTTGGATTTCTTGATGTTGTATTGCCATTAGTCGATGTTCTTCCTTGTTCGACATCGACATGTAGGATCTCTACGATGATAGGTGACTGTTGTCGGAAGTGTAGTGGAACTACTGCTTCTTGTCCATAAACTAGTCGAAAAGGAGTTTGGTCAGTTGAGCGTTTATATGCTATTCTGTATGCCCATAATACTGCAAGTATTTTCTCGTCCCAGTCGTCCGTATCAACATTACATATTTTGGTTAGTCCTCTTGTTAATGTTTTATTAAATGCTTCAATTGCTCCATTCGACTGAGGATGGTATGTTGTACTCCGACGATGGTTGATTTGGAACTGGTCGGTTAGGGTTTTGATAGTTCTATTGATGAAGTGTGTTCCCTGGTCACTAATTAAATGTTAGTGGACATCCAAATCTGGTGATGATATTCTCATAGATAAACTTAGCATCTATCTCACTAGAACATGTGTCAATCGGTTCGGCCTCTGCCCATTTAGTTACATATTCGACTGCAGTTATGATGTACCTTGCACCTGTCCTTTTTGCTGGTATAGGAAATGGTCCTATGAATTCTATGGCCCAGATTTCAAATGTCAAACTTGGGTTTACTGATATCAAAGGAATTTCTATGCTAGGTAGGGGTCGACCTAGTTGTTGACATCTGTCACATTGAATAACAAAATTTTTGCAATCTCTGTGAAGTGTCTGCCACCATAACCCTGACTGTTGGATTTTCTTTGCAGTTGTGTCTGCTTGGAAATGTCCTCCTGCAGGTCCATAATGTGCTTCATGCATAATGTTGTCTCGTTCATGTTCTAGTACACACCTTCTGAGGATGTCATCTAATCCCATTTTGTATAAGAATCCATTTATAAGACTGTATGGTGTAGCCTTCATGGATACGATATGCTTCTTCTTTGTACTCAGTCCTTCTTGTGCATATCCATCTTCTAAGAATTGGGTTATTTCTTCTAATTCTGTTGGGACTGCTTCTATCCGAAATAGATGTGCATCAGGTAAGTCATCTTCGACTCCTGTCAGCTCTTCTCCTGTGTCGATTCGGGATAAATGGTTGTGACCGACATTTAACTTGCCTGGTCTAACAACAACTTCGAATTCGAATCCTTATAATAATAGTAGCCATCGACAAATCCTTCCATGATGTAGTGGTTTATTAACGAGATATTTAAGTGCCTGATGGTCTGTATAGAATATAAATGGGTTAGCTAGAAGATAATGTCGATATTTTTGTAATGTGAAGACCATTCCTAATGCTTCTCTTTCTGTTGTCGAATAGTTTCTCTCAACTTTGTTTAATTTTATGCTACTGTAAACTATGGGATAATCCATTCCATCATCTCCTGGTTGAGTTAAGATTGCTCCTATTGCTAGGCCTGATGCATCAATATGAACATGGAATTTGATCAACCAGTTTGGAAAACTTAGGATTGGTGCTTCGACTAGTTTTCTTTTTAATTTTTCGAATTATATGTGGCACTCCTCTATCTAGTTGAACTCTTTATCTTCCCTTAATAGTTCTTCAAGTGGATAGGTCATATCTGAATAATATCTTATGAATTTTCTATAATAGCCTGTGTGGCCAAGTAGCACCCTGACTTGTTTTGGTTTTACTAGTGGTTTTAGGTCGAGGATAATTTTAATTTTTGCAAATTCAACCTTGATACCTTCCTTACAGACAATGTGCCCTAATAATATCCCTATGGGGGTCACAAATATGCATTTCTTGATGTTCAGGGATAGTTGAATTTGTCGACATCTCTCCAACATAAGCTTGAGCCATTTGCAATGATATTTTAACATGGAGTATATTGTCCAATCATCAAAGTATACTACCATGGTCTTGTAAATATATTCTTGAAATGTTTTGACAACAATTCTAGAAAATAATGCAGGTGCATTTTTTAATCCAAAAGGCATAACCTTGTAAGCAAATGAGCCAAATTCACATACAAAGGTTGTCTTTTTCTGGTCTGTCAGTGTCTTTTCCTGCAACCTCATTTAAGATCTCATCTGCATAAGGAGTTGGAAATGGGTCTTTCAGTGTCACTTTATTTAGTTCTCTGAAGTCGACACAAATTCTTAGTTTGGTCAGATCATGTTTCTTAGGCTGTACAACCATTGGAATTTCCCATTCTGATTGGTCAATAGGATAGATGATGCCTGCTGCAAGCATGTTATCAATTTCCTTTTTGACTATCTCTTTGTATTTGTGAGCTAGCTTATATGGCATTTTCTTCACAGGTCGAACATCAAGTTTAGTATCAATCTTCATTTCTCCCATTTCATGGACTAAGCCTTTGAGGTCTTTATAATCTCTAGAAAATACATCTTGGAACTCTTTTAATAAGTTCACTATCTCTATGGTTTGCTCTTCACTCCAGTAGTCACCAATATTTGCCATTTTTGGTCGATCATCATTTGAGATGTCGAATTCTCTAGTTTTGACTTTAGCATCTAGCCATTCTGGTGCTTCGGATTCATTGATTGGCCAACTTCCTTCCTTAAACTATGAGAATGTGGCAGGGAAGTCAGCTGCAGTAATTCTGTTGGTATCCTATTTTTAGGTTGTTTCCACTTTAAGGACTGTACAAATAGGTTTGGTCATTTCGACATGCTTTGATTTCCATCTTAATATTTTCCCTTCTGTATTTTCATTTTCTAACTATAGTCTTGTCGACTGTGGTTTTGTCCTGGTTTTTATATTGTTGCATTTCATTGTCTGTCGGTTATCGTTTAAGGGTTTGTTTTCTGTCGGATGTATAAAGTGTTTAATCTGTTTTGTTGGTTCGACCAAGTTTTCATTTTGTGTTATAAATTTGAAATCTTTAATGAAATTTTCCCTGAGTTCATGCCATAAGAATGTTTCACCTCTAGCTTCTTCCCTTTTATACCATTTGTTTTGTAAGTTGGTGAGGGTTTATGGGAACAGGTGTGGCCATGCTCGTTCATCCTTGTATCCAAGTTTTCTCCATTCTTTTTTCACATTTCTTAATATGATCTTCTGGGTTCTGTCCTTGAGTGAATATAGGTATCTGAGCCTGTTTGGTTAACTTCTTTCCTCTAAACCTTTTGACAACGTAAGTCGAAGTTCTTGTCTAGGTCTGCAGTCTTATTTGATGGGTATCCCACCATCGAGCAGCTTGGCCTGTAAAAGTTTCTACTAGGCTTTGAAGCCGGCCATGGTCACCAATATTTTGGAAACTTGTTCTGCATGCATGACTGGTGATTCTCTTTCCTTGTATCTTGGTATTTGTGTAGTATTTACATTGGTAGGTTTTAAATTAGGGTATTCCCTAATTTTCTTCTCAAAGATTTTTGGGACAATGGACACTATGAAGCACTGTTGGGTGGGATTTTTCTGCACTTTTTGAATATTCCAACACCCTCTTGCTTGTGTTTCGTAGTTCTCGATCTCCCAATCATATAATTTTGCGTCTGAATTATAACCAACTGAGTCTTGGTTTCCTAAATGAAGTTCTCCGTAGATATTAGGTTCTATATAATCTGCATTGTTTTGAATCTGGTAGAGTTGTCGGATGTCAACTTCTTCATCGATAGGTTCAGTCCAAGGTTCTCCTTGAGATGGATGAATAGGTACAATGACCTTTTGTCCATTTCTTTTTAATTTGATTCTCTCTTTGTCTAGGGATATCGATGCTTTCATCTTTCTACCCCAAGGTCGACCTAATAATGCTGGGAAGGAACTGGATCCTTCCTTAGGGTCAATGATTTCAAAGTTGACTTTGGTCGAAATTCCTTTTATAGTTGTGTCAACATTTTTCCAGACTCCAATAGGTTCAATTAGGCCCTGGTCGACTAGTTTCAGGTATATGCCTGACTCATATAGTCGAGGTCTGCCCATTTGTTCCCAAGTGTCACGAGTCATGATGTTTACTTGTGATCCAAAGTCGAGCACTACTTGTTGGACATGGTATCCTTCGATTTCCAGGACGACAAGTGGGTCGGCATCACCTTTGTCTTTTTTATTTAAGCTGCAGATATTCTTTGTTTGTTTTTTGGATTTGTTATGTTTTATTTCATATAGTAAGTCAATGAACTGAGATACTGAGTTGTCTTTTTGTATGAGCTGTATTAATTTGTTTATTGCGTTATGTCAATTGTCATTAGCTTGTTCCTGTTGTGCAAATTCTTTGAATACATTTCTTGCTTCTTTGTATGTTTGTTTTTCTTTAAGTGGATCAGGGTAGACATTTTTCTCTTTTATTTTGTTGATTCTTGGGTTATCACTTCCTGTTTTTGTCCCTTGTCAAGTTACAATATGCAAATTTTTTGTGTTTATTACATCATTTTTTTGCACACACGACAAGACATTAACATTTTTCTTTGTATTTATTTTTTCCAACATGGTAGGGAAATCCTCTAGTGAGTGATCCCCTACTCCACAATGAGTACAAAATTTGAGAGTTCTGTCTTTATATGGACAGTTTGCATACCGATGTCCCTCCTTATAACATGTAAAACATTGGATGGGTCGACGTGGTTGGTTGTCTCGATTCACAGGGAATCAACCTCGTCCTCCGTAGCCTCCACGTCGATTGTCATACTGGTGCTCCTATCTTCGACCTTCATATCTCTGACTGTTCTGATTGTTTGGTAAGTTGTTTTTCTCATTATTTTGTGCAACTGCAGTGGCTTGGTAGACTGCATGATAATTCTGTCAGTTCTTCAGGTTCAAATGGCAGTCAGTTGTGTTATGATTTTTAGTTTCATAGATTGCATACCAAGATTCCTTGCCATTCTTCATGTTGAACGGGCAATCTTTTGTCGTGTGGTCTCCATGCTCTTGGAAGATGTCGCAAAAACATTTCATCTGCATGAATTGAACGTCCTGTTGGCTGTATTCCTGTTGACAGTTGTCTTTGGAATGTCCGGCCATCGAGCACTTTGTGCACCAGATATCCTGATTTTTGAGGTTTAATTCCTTTAAAGAATTCTGTACACTCTCAAGCTGTTCTTCTAGTATGTGATCAGTGGAGTATGATGGTATGTCCTCATCCATTTCCACTTGGAGAGCTTTTGTAAGTGCATCTTTGTAAGACTTGAATGTTTCTAGACTTATGTGTCAGTGGAATTTCTAAGATAAACCTGCAAGAAACCACTGGATTAGTAATTGTTCATCTATAACATAGTCTAGTTGGCTAAGAAGGTCTTTCCATCGCTTATCATAGTCACGGACAGTTTCACCTGGCTTCTGTGATGTTGTTTTTAGTTTTTTTGCTGCCAGATGTTTTACGTTTGGAGTTTTGAAAAATGATAGAAATTGCGCTTTGATATCGGCTTTGGTTGCTCGAGTTTGTCTTTCAGAAAAGGTCATATACCAAGTTAATTCCCTTTTCCTCAAGGCACCGGTGAACTGTGCCATATGTCTATCTTCGTCCGTAACTTGGTTAGCCTCCCAAGTCGACTCACAGACGAACCAGTGTCATCTGGGATCCTCATCCCCCTCGTATAGAGGAATGTGTGCTGACCTGTAACCCATGTCAGAATCACTGTCGCTGCTTTGAGGAGGTGGCGGTGGTGGAGGTGGGGGCAGTGGGGTTATTGGCTTATTCATCTCTGCGGGAACTATGGTCGATGAAACTCTCAGTCCCTTTGGTTGTCAATTCTTCTTTGGACAGTAGTCGGTTAGTGTTGATTTCTCTTGTTGATGTCCCACTACTACTATTTGTTCGCAGTTCTGAATGTTCTATGTCCTCCAAAGCTGTATTTGGCAGGGGGGGTGCTCCTTCATGTGTCGGTAAAAGTAAGTGGATACTTCGGTTGGAGGGTACTGCTTGAAAGGTAACCCAATTTCCTTCTTCTGGTCGATGGATAATGAAGTGTCTTCCAGTGTATGTCTCATCGTCTAGTCGAATCCATATACCAAAGTCACCAGCTCCTAGTCGGAGGTCCTCTTCGACAATAGTTTGTATCTGGGTACACAGATTCAATGGAGAGAGAGTTGTTCCTTCATGGGGAGCTCTTAATTGGAGAGCTTCTGGCTGCTCTATCCATAATTCTTCCTCCACAGGGGACGCCTCTTCTTCCACTCCTTCTTCTTGTCGGTCATGACCCGACTCTGGCAGATTTCTTTCCTGGTCGTTCGCCCTAGGACTCCTTCTTCTGTGCTGCGTTAAGGCTCGTTCTCTTCTTGCTTCCCTCTTTTTTTGTCTCTCTTCCCTCTCTATTTTCTGAATGTCTGACATACCGTTGTGTGATACTATCTTCTTTATTTCCCTTTTGGTCAACTTCTCATTACTGGTGAGTGGTATCTACTTCTAGGTGACTAGAATCGACTCTAATTCATCTCGACATATGACTAGCTACCCCCCCATAGCCTACTCGACACTTTTAGAAATACCCGATAGTTCGGTCTACTTGCTCAGGAAGTATTCCCACTCCCTTTCTGCAATGAATTTTTCCCTCCTCTTTTGCTTTTCCACCTAGTTAGGGTTTAATGGTGGTCTGTGAAGTGATGGATGAGGTTTGACAATATGACCTACTCCCTTCTCGATCAAGAATTTAAACAGCAAGGTCGGTAAGGAACACAGAAATTGTTCGGTGAGGTCTCTGTAAAATTTCTCCTTGACAGTTTCCACCAAAGTTTTGTCTTCTACTACTTGCTCCTCGTAGAAGTCGTTGGCGATTTTTTCGAACCACTCCGACAAGTTTGTTCTTCCTCCTCAGATCAGTTTTTCTAGCAACTGTTGGTCTTTAGTTGCTTCCGGATTTTTCATCCAGGAGTTTCTTCAGAAGTTGGGGCACTGATTCTACAAACTTCTCATTTGTTTTTGTAAAGAATCTTGCTTTTGCTTGTGCGGTCGTTAATCTGTTCCTTCGTGCGTAATTCTACAAATAGTTTACAACTTTACGATCCCACCATTCCTTAATCTCCTATTATGATATCATCTGTGTGCATACATATCAGACATGTACTACCGGCAACGAAATCAGTGTTGTAATCTCACAGATCACATAAGGTTACCAATAATACATACTAAAACCTACATACATAACAGAGACAAGAGATAAGAACAAGTAGGTGAATTAATAGATTATATTACATGAATGGGTCCATACAACACAGAGAACTGAACCACGTTCTCATCTGGCTCAACATCCTAATATATATGATTAGAAAACAATTACAAAATAACTACCTATCGGTTTGGTGACCGACACGACCTTAGGTGGCCGACCTAATCTCTAGTTTAGTCGGCCGACCGACTTAGTCGGCTGATCGACTTAGTCAGCTGATCGATTAAGTCGGCTATCGTTCCAGTCGACTTATCGACTTGCTCCTCCAACACTCATCTACTTTTTAATGAACCAATAAATCATGCTTGACCCTAAGCTGAAGTAGCACCCTGAAGTGCTCTTCCTATCTATAGCACTAAAAACCCAATCAGAGTCAACATATCCCTATAGGAATATCTTATGATTTCTCACATATCTAATTCCATACTTGATTATATCCTTTAGGTACCTCAGCATGTGATTTTCCACAACCATGTGAACACATATTGACTCCACCATGTATTGGCTCAATGTGTTCACTGCAAAGCATATATCCATCCCTATGTTTGTTAGGTACATCAATGAACCAATAATCTTACTGTAGACTATGGAATCAGCTATCTATGAATTAGGATCACACAATGACTTCAATTTTGATGCCATCAGTGTGGTGATAGCCTTACAATACATCATCCCAAATATCTTCAAGATCTCAACTGCATATTTTCTTTGGCTCAGGAAAATATCCTCTTGATTCTACCACACCTCAAGACCTAATATATAGTGCATCATACCCAGGTCCTTCATCTCGAACTCTATGGAAATCCTCTTCTTTGTTTCTTCTATGATCTCCTCGTCACCTGTCAAGATTAGATCATCTACATATAACAGGAGTATCATAGGTTTCCCATGCTCTACCTTGTAGTAAATGTTGGAATCAACTTTACTCTTGGTAAATCCTAAGCTTGTTAGAAATCCATCTATCCCATTGTACCACATCCTGGGTGTCTGTTTCAAACGGTACAGGTCCTTCTTCAATTTGCACACATGTGTCTCTTTGTCGTGTGTCTCAAATACTAGTGGTTTCTACACATATGCTTCCTCTTCTACTATGTCATTTAGGAAAAAATTGTTTACATCCATATAATGTACCTTCCACTTCATCTTTACATCTATTGCAAAGATAACTCTAATCGAAGTGTATCTGGTTGTTGGAGCAAAAGTATCCTCGTAGTTTATTCCCTCTTTCTGGGAGAAGTCACGATCCACGAATCTTGCCTTGTGTTTATCGATGCTCCCATTCGTTGCATTCTTGATCTTACAGATACACTTGGAAGACACTACAGAATTCCCTTCGGTTCTTAGAACCACATTCCAGACATCATTCTTCATGATCGAATGGTACTTTTTGATCATAACATCCTTCCACTCTTTCTTCTTAGCTACTTCTTCATAGATGGAAGGTTTTGCATCAATGATTTTGCATAACAGTGTCATGTAGCTGGAGTTTGTATGATTCCTCTTTCTTTTTTTGGAAGTATATTCTAGAGCACCATAATTCTCTTTATCTTAGATGATCTCTCGTTCCCAAGATGGTCTTCTCTTAGTATGTGTTCACCTCTTGATGTGGATCTACCGATATATATGGCCCAATCATATCATGATCCTCATGTTCTTGTGAAGCTCCCTCTTCCATTGTGGTGTCCCTGATCCAGGTAAATTCAGATCTTGTTCATGCGCTCCATCAGAGTGAATTTTGCTCAATGTGCTAAAGGTCTCATCCTCATCGAAGGTAACATATCTACTAGCTTCATTCTCTTCTCTTTGGGAACATGTATGTAATCTAGGATGCCAAATAGTTTAAGATGGTTGAGTTATGGTTTCTATTTGGAGAACACTTATTCTTGAGCTTTTTTCTCCAACACATAGTGTGTGTTGGCCTAAATTCCAGTTGACCCAGCTTTAGACCCTTCATTCATCAACAAGACCCAAGATATCATCTCGACAGATGGAAAATCCATCGAAAACAATTGTGACGCAGAGGCAGTCTCACCCGAGATATCTTATGGGGACTTCCAGAGTCAGGTTTCTGCAGTTATGTTGGGATATCACTCTTACAGTACTATCATATTTACTCGACTGAATCTGGGAGTTATACTTCTGTTCCTGTTCATTAATTCAAAATAACTATCTACCATTCCTTCAACATAAATAACATCATATAACATAAAGCATTACCAAATATTTTACTTAGTGTAGATGCGACAAAAATATAAGTTCATTCACCATTAAGCACATGTGACACATTGAGATAAGCCCATCTATATCAATTATGCATTCAACACAAAACACACATTAAACACATAGAGGCAAGATGTAACATGGAAACCCATCAGGGAAAAACCACAAATTTGCTCTTCATTTGGCATGAGAATTGGTTTGACACATTTGGTCTGTGCACTCAGCTTGCAAACTCTTCTTTATATATTATTTACAATTCGTACATTCATCTCTTTTCTCATGCTCTCTGATTTTGGTCTCTCTCTCTTCTTCTCTTTCTCGTCGATCTGCACACAACATGGATCGATTCTTCGAGTAAGAAACTCTCTCCATCCTCGACCAACAACGAACAAAATGAACACAACTTGGGTTCATTCTTTTATAATATTTTTTTCTTTTACAATTATTGATCCAATTGTCAACTAACTCTTAACTGTCAGTTGACAAGATTCCTTTCTATTTTAATACATTCAGTTATCTCTAAAAATAGGCACCATCGACCCAAAATACAATCATGCTTTATTACTAAAATCAATATTTAGTCTATCTAATTATTCCCACAAAATAAGTCGAACCTTGCTTTTCGAATGATTTAGTCCTCTTCCATCATGGTTCCCTTTGTCATGGATACTTCAATCACAACTTCTTTCGTCACAACTTCTTCTATCGCGTGACCAGAATATTCACCTTTCTGAACATAATTCTGGTAGAATTATATTTGACTTTCCCTAGGGCCAATAGGCCCTCAACACTCACTTGTGGCTCATACCAAGCAATATCAGTCTGAAAGTTCTATAATTGCGACCTTGTTTTGCAAATATTGGAATATTTTCACTACCTGTTCAACTTCTTGTCACACTTCTTTTTCTACTACCTTGAATTTTTCTACAAGTTCAGAATTGAGTGTTCCGAAATTGTTAGTCCTGCCAACCCCAATGCTTGTCGTTCCCTCTCATGTACAGGTTGAATGAGACCTCTAACTTTCTATTCTTATGCTTGTAGTTCTTTGACCCAATCGATTCTCCTTTTCTATTGTGTTCACGGTTTTTCTACTTGCCATTGTAGCTTCTCCAATTTATCTACTGTCGATAGTTTCTTTAGATCGATCTTCATTTTGTTGAAGTCTTCCTCAATAGTATGTAATTGCTCCATTATCTTCTCTAATTCTTCGTCTTCGATCAAAGCTTCCCATGATTTAGAAACTTACTCGATTTCCTTGGCACAAAGTGCCTCTGCTTCTCCAATCTTCGTCATAGGCTCAGTCACTACTTTTTTTCATTCTACCAATACCTCTAGAGGTGTACTAGGATTTATCTACAATTCGAGCTCCATGACCTTCTTATGGAGGCTCTTTGCAACTTCACCAAGTCGAAATAACTTGGATTCTATAAATATTTCCTCATGCAATGTTTTTGCTTTCTAATCTGAATCTTGAACTATCTTCTTCAACTTATTAATAGTTTTTTGTGATGATTTCACCTGATTAACTAATGCACATTACCTATTCTTCATTTATGCTACTACAACATTATGAATGGCATGTACTTCATACATAGGAAATGTATAAAAGTCCATAGTAATATGACCAAGATCATTGACCATGGTATTCAACTCTGGTGTACCTAAGTCAATTGCTTTACCTAGCACTTGAATATTTATAGGTGGAGTTGGCATTGACGATTCCTCGAATGACCGCTTCTCATATGGACCAACTTGGTCCAACAACACAGTCAAGTATGGTGTTTGGTTGACCACCACTTAAAATTATTTTACTTCTTTAGAGAGTGTCTGCAGTAAATCCGTTATGCTTCTTGTCAACTCGATTTGTCTTTCATCCATTTTTCTACGGATTTGATTAGCAACTTCTTCCATTGTTTCTATCAAAAGAGTGTAATGTTTTCAGGAATATTGCACCTTCTGCTGACAGAAGCTATTCCTCTAGTATGAATGGTTCAGATCCACAACAAATAAGTGAACAACAAAGGATGAAGACCTTCCCTGAATGTTGTAAACACCTGGAATAATGATTTGTTCCCCAGCGGAGTCGCCAAATGTGTTGTCAGGAATATTGCACCTTCTACGGACAGAAGCTGTTCCTCTGGTCTGAATGGTTCAAATCTAGAACAAATAAGTGAATGGAAAAGGATGAAGACCTTCCCTAAATGTTGTAAACACCTAGAATAATGATTTGATGATGAACTTGTGTACCTGCAGAACATGTCAAACAAACAAGAACATCAAAGCTACCAGAACATTATTCACACATCCATACTAGTGACTAAGGAATCCAGTAACATGTACACGCAAGATCAATACAACAGATATGTGGGATGGAAATCAGCTTTGCATCAAGAAATCAATGAAGAAGCTTACAACCATTTCCTTAGTGTTGACAAAATCCTCCACAAGACAAACACCTCATCCCCGATATCCCCAACTTGCTCTCTTGTGCTCTCCAAGGGATTAGGCTAGATCGTCAATTCAACAACATAACATTATCATTCAGTTCTCCTCCTCAACTATGGATATGAGCTTGTATTTATAGGGCTCAATGGATAGGGAAAGTTGAGAGAATTGTGGGTGAGGTGGCCATAAGATCCTACCAAGAGGGATCTCGACTCCAACCAACCCAGATTGATAGGGATAATGGAGGACACAAAGCTCATGTTCTAGAAGCCTCGAGAATCCTATTTTTTCCATTTTTACCAAGGGTACCACTTATCCACCTTTATGACAAAGCGGTGAAAGGTAAGAACCGCTTCAAGAACAAAGCGCATATGCTGTGGCACCACTTTTCTATATCAGGACTCAGGCGGCACTGAACAAGGTACCGCTCATCAGCTAAAAGGAAAGCACGGTGCTAGGTTTTTTCATGTAGAATTGTCATCCAGAGCATGTTTCCACTCCAAGTTTGGGATTTAGGGAAAACATAGGTGTTAAGGATCTCATCACATGTTGGTGACAGGATTTGGGTATAACATGTAATAATCCTCGGTGAGGTCGATGATTCTAGATGATCAGTCAAACGTCCTCTTTATTTGACTTTTTCCTTACTTTTATAAACTCTTTCCCTTATCTTCCAACTCTGGATCCATTGGGGTTGTGCTGGAGTCATTGGGACTGTGAGATCTTCTTGGGGTTTCCTTAACTGATGGATCCCCCTTTGACATCCATCCTTATTTTTCAATGGATCATCCTGTCGTGGATCTTCTTCTGCATATAGTTGATCCTATGCAACATGAACTTGTCATTCTGCAGGTCAATCATGAACAATGGCATCAATTTCAGCAACAGTTAGTTGAAATAGTGTCGCAGACCATTGGTTCTATGTCTCCTGTTGAGGCTATAAAAATATAAGATGGGCCTCGATTGAAAATCTTATAATGTTTCTAAACTATTTGACGGTTACTTTGGTGATTTTGTCCTACTTCCAAATATAATGTCGAAGGGCCTCTCCTTGTAAAAATAATTCCACTTTATTTTCTTTCTATGGCTTAGGTTTATCATTGTTGAAACAAAGATTTTGGTATCGAGCTCCTCGGCATGGGAATAAAACATATACCCATTGGTATTTTGGTGGTTCCACCCATGCGACTGAAGAAATAAAAATTAGTAACCATGAATAATGAGATGGGATACCTTTTTCTTGTACCTCCTTTGCATATGCCAATAGTTCATTTAGCAGATAGTGTGACCAGTTAAGTTGAACACCCATTGCACACTGCTATGCTACAAAAATTGTCCCTATAGTGCATTGGTTTGGTCACATATTTTTCAGCAACTTGCTAGATAAGACTTTGGTTGTGAACCGAACACCAGTATCATTGATGGAGGCAATTTAAAAACCTCTCATGTCTCTTTTTAGGTCATATTTTTATTTCAACATATTTGTGAATGCCATATTTTTGTTTTTTCTGCAAATAATAGTGTTGGGTTGACTCCTGTAAGAGGGAGTCTTGTAATCAACGCTATTAACTCAACATCCACTGAAATCTTTCGGTTGAGCCATAAATAGACACCATTGAAACATACAAGCAGTTTCTTAACACAAACATTCACTTCCACTGTGCAGCCAAAATGTGACATGTGCATCAGCGACAATATTCTCGATTTATCTAATCCTCTTTCCCATTCCATTGGAACCATGTGGATAGGGTCATCCTCTGTTTCTCAGACAATAGTCATGTATCTGTCCATTGCCAAATCTGGAAACTTTCGCAAGTCATGATTGATAAATCCCATCTTCTACATATTCATAATAATATTTGTCATGACTAGAACTCCTTTCAGTACAATAGGTGTTACCAGAGAATACCTTGCATTTTTTCCAATTCTAACCTTTGGCGCATCGGCTAGTCTCGATGGAACATAATTCGACAGCATGGATGCAGATCTTGTTGCTTCATCATCTTCTGGAGGGGATGTTGTGTGTAGTTTTTGACTTGAATAACATTTCATCTTCGATGTAACAGGTGGGTTTGGTATCAATATTAAATTCAATCCTTGGATCTAGCTATGAAACAACCTCTATTTTATCTTCCATGATTGGCGTCAACGATGGAATCTCAAGACCTGATTCTTGAATGATGATCATACTAGAAACAAAAAAATGACCATACTCTTTAAAGTAGTGGATTTGACTCTCACAGTTGCATACAACAATTCAACACTCTCAGTCGGATGCAATAGAATGAATGAAACTTCATCACAAAAATGATATGTTTACCCATTCAATTAGTATTTGTTCACATGAACAGGAAATAAATGGAAAGGTGACAGTGACTTCCATCACATGGGGAAATATTTCTAATCATTACAAGGAAACTTCCAATCAAACCATCATGTCTCATGTCAGTTTGTTGGTATTTGTTTTGCATTAATCGTGGAAGTGACAAAAAGAGCGCCACAAAAATCTCTTGCGTCCTTTCATTAACTACTATCCAATTGTCACTTGCGACCAAAATTCATTGTGCGATAGCAATTCTTTTCTTACGATAGTCCTATGGCCCACGACATAGTTATTTCCTTGTGGTAGATGGATTATTTGTACCAACAATTTTTCTTCTATGACAACGTTACTGTTTGCGACAACTTTTTTTCTTTAGGTGTGACAAACATACATTTTGTGACCCTTTTCTTTCTCTTTCAACAAACAAATAGTCTGCGATGATTTTATTTCTCATTCAACATACAAACAATCTGTGATATTTTTCTTTCTCTTTCAACAAGCATACAATCTATGACCAATCACTTGTAAACTTGAAACAAAAAACACTCATTCTTTTTCAGAAATAGAGCTCATAACCAACACTCATAAATTTGTGAAGTTTTGTCTTTTTCCTTTTCTTTTCTATTTTTTCTTTTCTCTTTTTCACATTTCTCATTCTTTTTGAATTCTCAGTCAACCAAGTTGCAACTATCCTGGTAAGGTTTTAGCCAACTTCCATTCACCAATCCCTTGAAAGGTGTTCCATCTAAATTATTCAATTGTATTGCTCCTCCTTTAGTGATCTGAAGAACAATATACAGTCCTAGCCAATGTATTCTAAGCTTTCCAGGATGCTTCAAAAACTTACTATCATAGAGGATAACAATATCTTCAATGTGGAATTTCTTATTCTTGCTATGTCGATTATGCCAAGCTTTCTGTCAGACCTTCTCGACATTATGATGATAGCATATTGTTAGGCCAAGGGAAATATAGGAGGAATTCAGTTATAATTATGCCTAATTATGAAAAGAGTCAGGTCGCAAGAAGTAAAAGGAGTTGTGATAGAAGTAGAGAAGGAAGAACATAAGAAGGAAAAGAAGGAAAAGAGGGGAAAGGAGTTGCGACATAAGCAGTCGCAGAAGGAAGGAGGGACAATGTAGGAGAAGTAGTAAGGAAGGAATATGTGATAGAAGAGGAACATAAGCATACAAAGAAGAAATAAATAAGGAAAGAAGTAGTCGAAAAGGAATTTGCAACAAAAGATATTTCGCGACAGAAGATAAACAACGACCGAAGGAAAGGTTGCGACAGAATAAACCATGTCATAGGGCGTGTAGTGGTGCAACGAATATAAAGTGAAAGTTTGGAAAGATTGTGGGTATGAGGTCAGTCAGAGTCGGCAGAAACTGCATCTATGAAAGAATCTTTGTAAGTCAGGCCATTAGTGCTTACTGATTTGAGTCGCTAGAAAAGGAAAGACAACCTATTGGATAACTGTATGAAGTCAACTGAGAGCGACGTGTAAGAGTATATAAAAGGAGGAACCCTGTTGAATATGGTTGTACTTGATTTCAAAGGAGTTTAGTAATGACAAAGGAATAACAAAAAATGTTTATTAAATTGACATTATTGTCAACATAAGATCATAAGGAAGCATTGATGAAATAGTCCAAAGAGATTTGTGGAAGCCAAAATAACACAGTTGGCCAAGCAGAGTCGGAAGCATTATAACACTAAGTTAATATGAAGTGAATATTTGGATGGCCCAAATCATAAGAGAGAGAAATATCAATGGTCTAGAATAGTTTCAGCAATGCCAAGGTGCAAGCTTGTTAAAAATGCAGGAAGACTATTGCAGAAGAGATTTTTGAAAGTCATGTTTGAGAATTTATGAAAAGCAGACCTAGAATTTGCAATCCGCGATTTTGGAAGACGAATTGTGAAATAATCTTCCATAAAATTCAAAAAGGAGACTTGCAATCTGTAATCTGCAAATGCAGAATAAGTGCTGTGGAAGATGAATTGCGAAATCAATTTCGAGAAAAGTTGAAAAGAAAACCCACAATCCGCAATTGCGTAAGGAAGGAGTTCCTGCATACTGTGGAAAGGGCGATTGTGGAAGGTTAATTGAGGAAAGGAGCGTTGCGGACATCAATTTGTTGAAAGATGGCTGTGGAAGGTTAATTGTGGAAATATAATATGTGGAAGGAAAAATGTGGAAAGGTCATTACGAAAGGATTTATGTTGCAGAAAGGTCGTTGTTGAAGGATCTTTGTTACAGAAAGATAGTTCCAGAAAAGCAATTGCGAAAGGATTTATTTTGCAGAAATGTCATCATGGAAAGGAAAATGCGTAAGGTCGTGACTGATAAATTTAAACGGAGTTAAAATTGATAAACATAGTATATCAATAAGCTACATGAACAAAACTAATATATAAAACAATGTCTATTATTCATGTACATTGCAAAGAAGAATATACACTATATCATCAGAAAATAACAAATTAGTTAATTATGTTAAACAAAGTTGTGATGAATAAAAAGGGGCGTGACTGTATAAACAAAGAAGTGATTGTTAATTAAGGGAAATGTTTGAAAATACATCATTTGTTGTGAAAGTTCATGATGAAGTTGTGTGATGGTTCAAATGAAAAGACACGAGCTTCAAAATTGAAGAGATGCGGTGAGATGCGTGTTAAAGGTATTTATAGAAAGAAGTATGATAGGAAGAAAGTGTCTCTAAAGTCCATATCCATGTAGCAGCAGAAGAAGATAGAGACCAAGGAGTAATAATAAACTAGTGACAGAATTGAAGACATAAGAATATATGGAAGTATAGTAAAAACATATTAGGGTGGAAGGGTGGTGATAGGGAAAGCTACAGGCCTGAAAGGGGTTCATATCATACTTCCATTCGTATCTGGTAAATAGGATGTTGAATCATCCTTTCATTAGCAGTTGATAAAAAAGGGGTTTGTATCCTCCTTCCAGTGGTAGCTGGTAAATAGAGTGTCGAAGCATCCTTTCAGTAGTAGCTGGTAAACTAGGGGTCATAGCTTCCTTCCAGTAGTTGTTGGTAAATAGGGTATTGTAGCATCCTTGTCTATAGGAGTAGGAAGAAACCAAGGCATTGTAGCATCCTTCACTTGTAGCTGAGAAACTTGGGGATTGTTTTCTCCAACAAGTGGTATCTTGCAAAAACCATTGTAAATATAATTTTGCAGTAATAGAAAGTGTTGGTGGTTTTACAAATTGGGATTCCACGATAAAATTTGTTTTATTTGTATCTTATTGATCTTTTTTGTTAATGAATAAATTAAAATGGCTTTTAATTATTAAAATTTATCAATACTAATTCACCCCCATCTCAGTATTGTCCAATATTCCAACAATTTATATTAGAGAAGGATCCTTCACTACATTCTAAACCAGTGGAAGGAAGATCCTATTAAAACCACTATGGATCAATAGGAAGGAATGGTTTCCAATAGAGCTCCAACACTTAATAAAGGAGAATATGCAGTATGGAGAAAAATATTGAGTGTATACATACTATCATTAGGATGTGGTGTATGGAATGCACTGATCTCTGATTACATCCCACCAAAAAAGATAACGACTACATATAAGAAAGATTCCAAGAAAAATAACTCAAGGAAAATGGAGGATATACTTGATTGATTATCTCAACCTATCAAAGAAAAGATAGGACTATGTCTCTCATATAAGGAAGTTTGGGTCAAATTGGAGAAACTTTACTCAGTTAAAGAAATGGTAGAAGCAAGCCTTGCTATTCTTGAAGATGAAAGTAAAGATGAGGAAGAAACTCTACTCATGGGAATAGAAACTAAAGATTTAGAGGATGAATCAAATGAGGAAGGAGAATTGGAAATAGAGGATGAACTCATATCTTCTCTTGAGGAACTTGAAAAATGTAGAAGAAGGAACAAATGTTTGAAAGAAAAATTGTCAAAATGCCAAGAAGAGAAGAAATCAAAAGAAGAGGAAGTCAAGACCCTCCAAGAATAACTGCACAATTCAAGACAACAAGTAATGGATAACATGAAAGAGGCTGATACCTTAAAAAAATAAGTTTCTAACTTCAAGGGAGAAATAAAGAAGCTAAAAGATCAACTGATTGTTAGTGAGAAGTTCAAGGAAAGTATTGAAGAACTTAATAAAGTCCTCGGCTTACAAAGATTCCTTAGGGATAACACAAGTCTTAGATATGATCAAGAACATTCCATCAAAGTATCAAGTTCCGTTACTTAAGAAGATGTTGAAGATGTTAAATGTCGAGATGATGCTTCCAAAGATACACCCATACAACAGAAGAATTACAGGAAGATTAATTCTAGTCATTAGAATTCTGCTCATCCTCCTATGAAGAAAAAATTCAGAAGATATGCCAATGAATCTATGGATATTGTCATAGATGTCACAATTTTGTCACAAGGATGTTGATTGTAGAATCAAAGAATAAGATCAAGGTCTAAAAAGAAAAGAAGGAACTAACATCTCAAATAGAAAAAGACTTATTATATGTTTCATATGTCACAATGTTGGACACTTTGCAAAACATTGCAAGAATAATACACACTAAGGAAACACAGGAGAATAACTATAATAAAAAAATCCAAAAGACAAAGAAATATAAGAAAAGTAAGCATGGTACCTCAAGGAAAAATGTGGTTGAAGAAAGTTAGACTACAAAGACTTAGAAGAAACAAAGCTTCCAAGCATCAATGAAGTTTCCAAAAATAATGTTGAGCATAATAGTGTTGTAGATAAGAGTGACATACATTATAATGGAAAGAAAGATGAAGATGTAAAAGAAAACACCAATGGAGATGAAGGTGATGATGGTGGAACTAAAGGAGAGTGTATTTTCTAAAATATCTCATGACCTAGAAGAGAACCCTATAATTAACATTATATTTAGGGGGGGTGTAAATATCAAAAAATTGCAAGTGTTATTTGTAAATAATTAATATCATTTGGTAAAACACATTGAAAAATCTAAAAGTTATCTACCTCAAAGACAATAAGTAGAGTGTCAGATTGAAGAGTCATAAGAGTGATTTCGTAAAGACCATCTATGTGACAAGTGAAGTGTTGAAGCACACTGAATATTTTAAGTCTAAGAAATCCAGAATCAGAATTGTGATGAAGGGAAGATAGGTGATGATCGTGAGAGCTAAATACATCCAAGGATTATGAAAATAGATTACCTCTAAGACTGAGAAATTTCGGTGAACTATTTTTTCGCAATAGGAGAAGATTTGGACGTCCCAGATCATAAGAGAGAGACATATAAATGGTATAGAATATTTTTTCACAATGCCAAGGTGCAAGATTGTTAAAGATACGGGAAGACTATTGCGGAAGAGATTTGCAAAATTCATGTTTGAGAATTTATGAAAAGCAGACCCGCAATCCGCAATCCGCAATTACAGAATAATTTTTGCGAAAGATGAACTACAAAAGCAGTTTCAAGAAAATTCCACAAGATGACCTATGATCCGCAATTGCAGAAGATGAATTGCGAAAGAAGTTTCGAGAAAAGTTGAAAAGAAAACCCGCAATCTGCAACCCGCAATCATGGAAGGAAGGAGTTCCCATAGATTGTGGAAAATGGTGATTGCAGAAATATCATTGCATAAGTTTAATTGTGGAATGGAGAATTACAGAAACCACTTTGCGGAAAGAAAAATGGGATTGTGGAAGGATTTCTGTTGTAGAAAGGTCGTTGTAGACCGGAATTTGCAGAAAGATTTCTGCTGCGGAAAGGTCGTTGTGGAATGTTACATACCTAAATAATAACAATAATAAATACATAAATNATTAGGTAGACTTTAAATAACTATATATACGGGAAAGTCTATCTTGTAAAATATCATATTTAGTTTATCAACTCATCAATTATTTGTATTTTTGAAACTGGAAGTACGAGAAGTTCCATAAACAGATTTTTACCGTTACAGTGGTATCAGAGCTTAGATAGAGTTCCTGATTTGGATTTTTAACCAATATATTAGGGTTTCCCTAAAAAATAGGACCTTGTTCAAAAAAAGGAAAATAAAAAAAGGGTAAAAGTAAAACCACACGTGGTTTCTTAATAAGTGGGTTTGGGTTTATTTTCCAACAACAACCTGGGTGGTGATGGTAACAATCATTCCTCCCAACCACCCAATCTACACCATTTAACAAAACTTAAGGGGAAAAAATCTAAAAGTGCATAATAATTTCTACTAAGAAGAAAGTGGGATTTGAACATAGGTGGGGAAGATAACAATCATTCCCAACCACCCAATCTATAAGAAGTATTTAGGGGAAGAAATTAATTATTGAAAAGTATAGTATACTATACAAGATAAAATATGTCTTTCTTTGATATATCTTGGGATAAGAAACATAACAAAATGGAGTCTCATGACAAAAAACAAGGAATATTCCTGCAAACTTTTAAAAAACATGCACACCCCATATTAAAAAATTATGGGATTATTCAAGAGAAGTATATTCGCATTGATATTTTCCCAACAGCCAAAAAGAATTGTATAAACATTGACCTAGAAAGCCAATTATTTCTTCCAGAATCATATATAATTGACAATAACACGATTCTTTCTGATGAGAAATATGAGCTTAATAATCTACAACTATCTATTGATTATTACAAGGTCCTAAATCAATTCAATATTGTTTCAGTCGTATCATTGGATCAAGACAGGGTTTATGTAATTCTAGGGTCAACTTGGTTAGATACATTGGGTACCTTCATGTTAACCACAAGGCAAAATTTCTTGACATTTCCTTACAAAAAGAAGAAAGTCACATTTCAGGATGTTACAATGAAGTCAAGTTCAGAAGTTGTTTTGAATGAAGAATTTAAAGCCATCTCGAAGGTGCTTTCACAAGAAGATAAAAAATCGATACAGAAGATGCATAATGAATTCGATAAATTCATCATAGAAAAAGAAGAATAGATCTCTCATCGAAGAGGTCATTATCATAAGTTGCTTCTTCAAATAAAGAAGGCAAAGGATAATGCACAATAGATTCAAAAGCTAGAATAGGAGAATCAAGATCTTTAGAATAAACTATTAGAAAATATCGAAGAGAATAATCACCTTAAAATACGTAAACAAGATCTAATAGATCATATTTCGAAGCTTAAATATGATGAGAAAGTGCAAGATGAAATGTTAAGGAACCTTAAGAATGATAATTATTCGTTAGAAAAATAATCAAATACAAATCTAGTCCTTGACATAGTTCAAAATGAATCCAATATAGTAAAAATACATCATCCAAAACATATCAATGCTCAAAAGATGACGCTAGTGAAAGAAAATAACATTGTGAAAATTCCCTATCGACACCCCAACCATATAAACAGGTATTCTAGAAAGTGGGAATTGTTGAAAGATAATGGTACTAATGTAATCAAAGTTCTCAACGACAGATCGGTAGGGAATCCCAACAATCAACAACAATTCAATTTGGGATGGATTGATCCTTCAACATATGAAAAGTTATGCTTTCACTTCGAAGTTCGTATCGATGTGTTTCGTCTGCTATGATGTCACAAGGAGCGATGCGACCACATTATAAGGATTTGAGGACAAATCCTTTCTAAGAGAGAGAGAGGCAATGCTACATACCTAAATAATAACAACAATAAACACATAAATATAACATAGTTATATATAGAAATCATAATAATAATAACAACAAACAATAATAATATAATATTAATTAGTGAAAAGGTTGGCAACTCTTTATGAAGAGTTGCATTAGACACCCTTTAAATAATTATATATACAAGAAAGTATATCTTGTAAAATATCATGTCTATTTTATCAACTCATGGATTATTTGTATTTTCTAAAGTGGAAGTTCGAGAAGTTCTAGTAAACGGATTTTTACCATTACACGGAAAGGAAATTGTGGAAGGTTGCAATTGATAAATTTAAACAGAGTTAAAAATGATAAACACAGTATATCAAAAAGCTACAAGAACAAAACTAATATATAAACATAGTCTATTATTCCTGTAGATTGAATATCTAAGAAGAATATAAATGATAGCATTAGAAAATAACAAATTAGTTAATTATGTTAAACATAGTTGTGATCAATAAAAAGGGGCATGATTGTATAAACATAGAAGTGATTGTTAGTTAAGGGATGTGTTTGAAAAGACATCATTTGTTGTGAAAGTTCACGATGAAGTTGTGTGATGGATCAAATGAAAAGGAAAGAGTTTCCAAGATTAATGAAGAGATGTGGTGATATGCGTGTTAAAGGTATTTGTAGACAAATGTTTGAGAGGAAGAAATTGTCTCTGAAGTCCAGACTCCATGTAGCAGCAACAGAAGACAGATACCAAGGAGTAATAAGAAACAATTGACAAAATTGAAGACATAAGAATATATGGAAGTCTGATAAAAACATATTAGAGCGGAAGGGTGGTGTTAGGGCAGGCTACATGTCTGCAAGGGGGTTGTAGACTCCTTCTAGTGGTAGCTGGTAAATAGGATGTTGAAGCATCCTTTCAGTAGAAGCTAATAAACAAGGGGGTTGTATCCTCCTTCCAATGGTAACTGGTAAATAGGGTGTCAAAGCATACATTCAGTAGTACCTAATAAACCAAGGGGTTGTATCCCCCTTCCAGTAGTTGCTAGTAAATAGGGTGTTGTAGCATCCTTGTTTGTAGGAGCAGGAAGAAACTAGGGTGTTGTAGCATCCTTCAGTTGTAGCGGAGAAACTTGGGGATTGTCGTATCTGGTAAGTGGTAGCTTTCCTAAACCATTGTAAATATAATTTTGTAGTAATAGAAAGAGTTGGTGGTTTTCCTAATTGAGATTCCATGATAAAAATTGTGTTATTTGTATCTTGTTGATCATGTGTGTTAATGAATAAATTAAAAGTGGTTTTAATGGTTAAAAGTTATCAATACCGATTCACCACCACCTCTCAGTATTGTCCAATATTCCAACAAAACCAAGTTGCATGTGTGTTACAATATGGATAACTTCTATAAGTTGTGTCGTATGTTAGTGCGAAGGAGTGTAGAAGAGATTGAGTCAATATAGGATATGTGCATATTGATAGTAGAGTCGTAGAGGAAGTTGAGATGATCTAGGCTATGTGTGGATCATCGGTAGAGTTAAGTAGAGAAAGAGTAGTGACATAATACCCGAGCGAATGAGAAGAGAAATAAATATATACAGATAAGAAAGAAAGATCTAGATCAGAGTCTACAACTTAGTGCACAGACAAAACGATTCCATATATTTGTCATGCCAGATGAAGAGCGCCTTTGTGGTTTTTCCTAGATGGTTTTCTATGTTAGATACTATGTCAAATGTGTGAATGATGAATGCTCTTGAGTTTCACATATATATTAATATGAAAATGTGCTTATGTATTTTCTTATGAGTCAATTTATATGTATCTATCACACTGTTATTGTTGAATGTATTTATGTTGCATTGGGTTTATTGTGATAATACCAGTTGAAGGATGAGTCATGTCACAGCTTAACTGGGCACAATAAGTATAAAGACCCCACCCATCATCCTCTATCGAACACCTTGGTAGAATAACAAGGGACAAGAAATCCCCCACCCAGCTGTGAAAACTTGGTTCTGGAAGTTATCCATAGAAGGATATCATGGGTGAGATTGAATTTGCATTGCAGGTACTCCCAACCGAGCCTTGCTCTATTGGTAAAATATCTATCTTGGTATTTGTTATATGCAAAGGATGGACTGGGGCTGGGTCGAAGAGATTTCAACGCAAAAAAATGGTTATGTTGCTAGGACCATGAATCATTTTGGTGAGGGATATGTTGTGGTATTCAACGAAGGATGAAATCCAAGACTGGGTGGATTTCAAAGCATTAGAGTTTGCATAAGAAGAGAGTAAAGGATCCTGGTTGATTCCAACAAACTAGTTGGGATGATATCTATACACGGGTATTCATGATATTTTCTTTTCCAAAATTCCTATTGTGTTGCATGAGTGGTTTTTGAAGTTGACAACCCAACAAATAAATTTTCAAGGAGGAGAACCGATGGAGTGGAATCCTCAGTTGATTCAGTGACTAAAAAGTGTGAGAAACCCTATGTTAAGGGTTGTTGATTTTTGGTTGGATAGAATTTTGCAATGATATATTACCGAGTTTGGTGTCGAAAAAATAACCTCATATAGTGAGGCAAAGAGAAAATGTTTCCAAGGACCCCACGAAATATATTTGTCATCCTTGAAAACTTGGATAAAGATGCTCATATGTGAAAAAGGAATCTTATAAATGTAACATTTGGGAACTGTGCGCACAAGGGTGGATATGTCACAGCAAAACTGTGTGAAAAATGGCACAAAATAAGTTGAGATGTACCCCAGTGATAGCGGAACTGAATTAGAGGTTGGTTATTCAAGAAGTGGAAGAAGATTTAGGTCATGAAAGAGAAGAAAGACTATCACAAGAAGAGGAAGTTGTTGTACGACCAGAGGAGAATACTACAAGATCACATCGCATGTGGACTAAGGATCTTATGACAAAGAAGAAGAATATCAACCCATATTCGTAGGAGAAGAAGAATCAACAGAATCCCCAGACTTAGAACATGAGTACGGTACACCTACAACACTGTGCGCATCACTGAAGGTAAGATCTAGAAACTCGTCTCCAAGAAGAGTTGTCAATACTAGTAATACTAACTTTGTGAATAGAGGACAAGGGAGTCTAACTACTCAAAATGTTTTCCCAAGTGTATCAGGATTCAACATAATGGTTGGAACAAACATTAAATTTCCTATATTTAATGGAAATGGGTTGGAAGACCCAGAGAAACATTGGTTTCTTTATGAAGGCGTATGGACTGTGTTACAAATCCAAGATGAAGACATAATGAAATCATAGATGGCCATGACTCTGCAAGGTCATGCGCTAGATAGGTACATGAGTTTACTACAGTTTCAATAGGAGTTGTGCAGAAAACGCTTGAACAGATTCGAGTCAAAATGATAGATGAGTTCTGTTATAGCTGATTTTACCACACTAGGTGAATCACACTTGTATGGCCTTCCCCTGTCCCTCTGTAGACTCCTTAGACCCATTCGACCATTTTTTTTCCTTTGATGTTTCCTAGACCATCCCTATAAACATGTGAAAACTTCTATACGCGACTTTTAAACCCCTTATCGCGTATATACGCGGGTTTGACCCCTAAAATCGCGTACACCGGGATGTGTACAAAATCCAAATCCTTTTAGAGTTTTCCTTGACATTGATCCGACTCACTTGTCTCCTAGCCTTCCATATGCCTTGAGATCACTCGGATTCGACCTTTCATTACCCCATTGAAAAGCTATATAAGGAACTCTTTAGATACATTGAAGGCATAAGAGAATTGAGAGCAAAGAAACTATAGTCCATTGTTGAAAGAAATTGTGCTTGAGTTTGCATCCGTTTGTCCCTTGGAGCACTTTGGTGTTCTTCCCAAGCTTGCCTTTTGCTTGTGAGCTTGCTATCGAGAGATGGAGGATTGAGGTGGTGGAGGCCCAAGTGGGGGATTCAGTTTCTCCAATTCATAGACGTGCCGACAAAGGTTGTATTCATTGTAATATCTGATTTTATATTAATAGAAATATCTTTTCCTGTCCAATAATGTATGTTTAAATGAATATTTTATCCATGGATGATTTCAAATTCTTATACATTGTTGATTATATATGCTAGAGTAGATCTAACACCACTATATAGTATGCTTGTCTTGTTTACTTGTTGTTGAGGAAGTGATTCATCAATTCAAGCTGAAGTTGGAAAGCTCAATGGGGATCTACTTCAACCGTCTGGAATAAGGTACGAGGTCTGATCCTTTAGTGTTAGATATTTGATTTCTCTTGCATATTGGAAATGATTGATTTCTGGAGTCAAGCTGTCTATTGTGGTACTCGAAGCCATAGGAATTTCTCTTCGCAACAGAAATGAATCGTACATAGTGGGTCTCATGCACTCCACTGCATAGAACATCAGAGGCCGCAAGGCCTGGTGGAGTGAAGCTAAGCTTGCTATCCTGCCTAGTGTCAGTAGGATGGCCTTTAGGCCCATCACCTGTATGGAGTTAGTTGGGATATGAATCCCCACCTTCTCCATGTCCGGATAGTAGTACACCATAATGTATTCATATATAGTTAGGCCACCTCCGGGCCCGCGAGAGCGTAGGTTCACCACTTCCCCCTGTCGGGAAAGTCCAGTAATAAAATATATGTCCTCCACTTCTATGGTGAGGGACATCCCATCTATCTGGAACGACTCTAAGTCTGGATCCCAGTAGTCCACTAACATCTACAACAGTCTTGGTTTGGATCTTAAGCCACCAAGACACCAAAATTTGTAAAGCCCGCATGCATGTAACGCTTGTTGAGCCATTAGATCTACCCTTACTACCTCTTCTACATCACCATGTTCACGTTATCTCCATTCTAGGACCATCCTGCACATAAAATTTGAGTTTGATCCATTAGAACACTTAAAAATCATTGAGCGCAGCTGCATACGTGACTGTTTGCTAAATAGCCCCGTCTGTACACGACTTTGAGGGCGTTTTCCACGTATATCCAACCCTATACATGGAAAAACCCTCGATTTCTACATGGGTCATGGCACACATCTTAGACTAGCCTAGAATCATAAATACACCATGGAATTTAACAAAATTTGCATCAAAATGAAAGAGTAGAGCATGGGTAAGTACCTGGAAAAAACGGTAGTGGATTCCGCCGGCTGGATCTCCTGGAATTCGCTGTTGAAGTTCTGAGCTCAATTGGGTACAAATTTCAAATGTTTTATAATGTTTTGAATTTTTTACTATTTATAGAAATTTTTCAAAATTTTGAAAATTTTTACCCCCTTTTCTATAGTTTGGACCGTTTCTAATCCTTTTGGACCGTTTTTGGACTAATTTATGATGTAGGAGACCTTTTTGAGCATCGTTTTAGCCGTAGGATTGACCCGTTCATACCGATTTCATGTATCATGTCTAAACTGGCATATAGGTTAGGTTTCATCACCATTTGCATTTTGCATGACCTTATGACCATTTCATTATAGCCTTAGGTACAAACCCACTCTATTATGTCACGGAACCTTCTTATTGTTTTAGAAGTGGCATGATATGAGTGGTAGAGCTTGACCTTACATGGGTACCCTAGTTAGTGCCTTATTTGTATTTGGTGCCCATGCCGACATTTTGTCCCTTAGGGTGTGGGAGTCCATTGTATAGTATTTCCATGACATTTTGCAAGAGCCTCATACTCCTCTTGATCTTTTTCTGCCCTATTTCCCTCAGGACTCCCTTATGTCAAGTTGTAATTGCATTCTCATGAGCTTTGCCTGCCTTCTTGAGCCTTACGCCGGTTTCCCTGACATTGAGTTTCGGCCATATAGCCCGAGCTTGTCTCATGTCTAACCATGCAGAGCCATTTTATATATCCTTTGCAGCTTGATCCCCTATTTTTACTGGGAGGGGACTTTCCCCCGAGTGTCGCTATCCTACACATGGATCCTTGCATTGAGCATAAGTATGTTCCACTACTTGGAACTAGTTTGTTTGCCCATTATGACACTCATCCCCTCCTAGTCTGTAAATATAAAGTAGTTTTATTCTTTTTCAAGCTTTTTAAATATTTGAAAAAGTCCAAAAAAAATCAAAAAACCAAAAAGTCGGACAAGGAAAGATGTTATCTTTTGGCAGCTGTCGAGTCATGTCACCTTCGAACAGAGCATTGTATATCACATCCATTGGTTGGGTTTATAGTTTGACTTTAGGAGCTATACTTGTTTTATCTGAGTTTATCTCCACCGACTGGTTAAGCTTCCAGCCCCCATGGAGCCTCTATTGATGCCTCCTGTGTCGCAGAGATGTCCCAGTTTTGTATATCGAGTCTATGCTGCCTTTATTCAGTCACCATTTGTCGTTATGCTCTTGTTTGAAGGAAGTTGAAACCTAAGTGGGAAATTCCTTAGTTATCTTGACTTTGCATGTCGGTCATTCCTGGTATAGTTACTGGTTCATGCACCTTATGATTGAGTCCTTCCACATTATACAGCTTTGCTGAGTACCTCTTGTTGGATGATGGGGGATGCCTTAATGCCCTCCTTCCAGTGGATTTCATCCCATCGAATTCAGATCATTTATTATGTGATTGGAATCTAGAGTCATTTTTGAGTGCCTTGAGACTTGCAGTCATTAGTGGTAGGTTCTCTCGCCATCGATAGTTTTTGGGAATACATCAATGTCCCCTGATCGATGGATCCTCTCAAGTGTTCAACCTCGACACATTTATTCACACTTGTTAGTTTGCACTCTAGTACCTTGATTCCCATTATCATTATCGATGGGTGATCTCGCGTCTGTTAACGGTATACATCAATGACCAGTAATCATAGGATGGACTACTATGTTTGACCTCGATACCCATATTCACATAGTAGGACTTGTACTAGTAGCAGTTTGTGTAGAAGACCTTCCAGATTGGTGGCATCTCTTATATGCTACCTTCTTGATCGTGGCAGTGTTCATGAGATTTCAGCTCTTGTGACTTGATTCCAGTATATGTCAGACATTTCCAGCTATTATGGAGATCTTGATCCATTGTATATCTTCAGCCATTATGGAGATCGTGATCCTTTGTATATCTTCATCATGGAGATTCTGATCTATGTATATTGTACGTGGCGATGACCACTTATGTGATATTTTGTATCATGCCTATTCATGGCCATTGTACTCTTATGTATCCAGGACTGCTATATGTATTTGCAGTTATGTGCAGAGTTGTATCATTGTACTATGGTGATTGGGTGGCTGGTCTTCCATTTGGGATTCTTCATCACTCCACTTTTGGGATGGACTTATAATTTATTTCGGCCATCGTATGACCCCTCTGACCTCACACATTAGGGGGCATCTGTTATAGCTAATTTTACCACACCATGTGAATCACACTTGTATGGCCTTCCCCTATCCCTCTGCAGACTCCTTAGACCCCTTGGAACATTTTTTGTCCTTTGATGTTTCCTAGACCATCCCTATAAACATGTGAAAATTGCTATACGCGACTTTTAAACTCCTTATCGCGTATATACGCAGGTTTGACCCCTAAAACCGCGTACATTGGGATGTGTACAAAATACAAATCCTTTTGGAGTTTTCCTTGACATGGATCTGACTCACTTGTCTCTTGGCCTTCCATATGCCTTGAGATCGCTTGGATTCGACCTTTCATTACCCCATTGAAAAGCTATATAAGAAACTCTTTGGATACATTGAAGGCATAAGAGAATTGAGAGCAAAGAAACTATAGTCCATTGTTGTCGGAACTTGTGCTTGAGTCTGCATCCATTTTTCCCTTGGAGCACTTTGGTGTTCTTCCCAAGCTTTCCTTTTTCTTGTGAGATTGCTATCAATAGATGGAGGATTGAGGTGGTGGAGGCCCAAGTGGGGGATTCAGTTTCTCCGATTTGCAGACGTGCCGACAGAGGTTGTATTCATTGTAATATCTAATTTTATATTAATAGAAATATCTTTTCCTGTCGAATAATGTATGTTTGAATGAATATTTTATGCATGGATGATTTCAAATGCTTATACATTGTTGATTATATATGCTAGAGTAGATATAACACCACTACATAGTATGCTTGTCTTGTTTACTTGTTGTTGAGGAAGTGATTCATCAATTCAAGCTGAAGTTGGAAAGCTCAACGAGGATCTACTTCAACCGTTCGGAATAAGGTATGAGGTCTGATCCTTTAGTGTTAGATATTTGATTTCTATTGCATATTGGAAATGATTGATTTCTGGAGTCAAGATGTCCGTTGTGGTACCCCAAGCCATAGGAATTTCTCTCCATAACAAGTTCAGAAAGAAGAAATCTGAGTCACAATGCATTACAGAGATTAAAGAAATAAAAAAGTTACCCACAGATTTTGTCTGGGATTTTGACCATAGATTCAAGACATTAATGACCAAATTAAGCTTCCATATTTCAGATGTACAACATAAGAAATTGTTCATTGCCGCACTGTTTCTGCACATCCGGGTTCCATTGATGCAACATAATATTGTATCATAGACAAAAGCTCTAGAAAATAAGAATGAAGCTAGAATCCTTTCCAATTGGAGAAACTGATGTAGGAATGATGTAGACTAAGTCACAACTAGATATACTTACACTACAAATCCAATACATCAAGAAATGCAAAGAGGTTCAAGAAGATCTATGGTGTACAAGATGCGGAACATAAAGACACCATAAATAAAATTTCTCGGCACTCATGAATTATGTTGTAGCAAAAGAGCCAAACCTGGTAAACACCCAAGGGATGCCTTGGTGTAGAATATGCCATACTAGAGGCTATCGGTCGGAAGAATTTTTGTATTTGCAAAAGATTGTAAGTACACCAACTAGTATGTATTGTAAATTTTGTAAATATGTACGACATAATGAGAAATATTGCAAATAGTTTCAACTGCTGCAAGAGAATATGGTGGATACCTACTTGATGAATAATGATGAGCAGATGCAATATGAATGAGCGCAATATACATACAAGTCTTCTTAATATCCACCAACACAATTCCAACAATTGCGATATCCTTAGCCACAATATCAACCAAATCAGTATCCACCGCAGCAACACTACCTTCAACCTAAGGGGGTGAAACTTTTCGAGGTCAAGGACAACAAAAAAAGGAGGAGGAGGATTTGTTCAAGGAAGAGTTCAATTCGTATGTTATAACTATGGAAAACTAGGACACTTTGCTTGAGATTATGCAAATCCTGCATTGATTGAGAAGTGGCAGGCTTGAACTATGGGAAATATGAACCCTATGGATGAGCCTCGATCTGAACCGCAACTAGAACATCTAGATGATTTCTACCGATCCAAGAGAAGCAAACATTGATTTCATCACAAGGGGAGGTGTTGGGACTCGAGCAGACTAGGGTGCACAACATGGATAATCCCAGGTTCTACCAACGGCATAGAAGAAAGAACCATTTGAGGTTCAGAAAGAGAAGAAATTATTCTTGGGCGTCCGACTAGATTTTGTCGAAACAAATCAATAGTTGAAATATAGACAAGTAAGATAGATGCCCGAAAGGTTCGATCAAATACTCAGGAAGAAACTGACAAGAAATTTTAGTAATCTCCAACATTTTTTCAAAAGTTTCTTAGCGCTAATCCACCATAAAGATGTTGTCTCAGAATTGAAAACACTTATATAAGAGAATCTAGAAGAGTTCTAACCCAAAATAAGAGTTAACCATGTCGAGAAAATATTAAAACCTGTTCATGAGTTGCGAATGACTGCGTAGATAGGAGACTATGATATGGATTATATAATTTTATATCTGGGCTTTGATGTCAATATATTGATAAGACATACATGGTAAATCATGAACATTCCATGAATGGATTGGTCTCCCATTTAACTAAGAATAGCAAATCAGTCGAAGGCTCTACCCATTGGTCGACTAACTCAAGTACCTGTCGAGGTAGAAGATCTAAGAACCGCTATGCAGACTTTGAAGTGTTTGACATTGTCAATGATACAAATCCATATCCTGCACTTTTAGGGATTGACTAGGCGATAGATAATCAGACCATCATCAATTTTAAGAGAAGAATCTTTTCATTTGAAGAATCAGAGATAAGGGTGGTTGTGCTAATTGATCCACTTGAAGGACAAAGATATGTCGATCCAGTTAATAGTGAAGGACAAGGTGATTACATGGATCACATATATAACATCATGTATTTGAAATATGACTACATAAACCCAACAACTGATGGAAAGATGAGATGGAGGAGTGTTATCTCATGTACATTTGATTAAGGTGAAGCATTAGAAAATTGGCAGAATCAGCCGCACGAAGTTTCCATGAGAATATGCGCAATAATTACAAGATATGTGCGATGGGTTGGAGCTAAGGCAAGTGAGATCCCTACATATGAAGGAATTACTAACCTTGCGTCCTTTATGATATAATTTCAAGAAAAATTTACAAAATCATAGGGATTGTCTGCCTTGGACTTTGTGCTGAAATCTACACTTGTTAGATGGTGGGGTACACATAAATAATCTATCTCTGATTGGCCACAATGTAGAAGATTGCTGGAGATCATATTTGGATAAGGGATCAGTTATACTGGTGGCAAGTTTAGAGGTTTTCCAAATCCTGTCGAACATATTGATCATTGACGTATGACATGGAAGGAATATCCACGACAAGAATGGGTTCATCACTTCATACATACATTGGATACAATATCAAGGAATTAGTACACATATGTTGAACTATGATCAGGAACTCTCAAGTGGGAATATCTAGCCACTAGTTTCACACATACATTAGAGTTTGCAGATGATCAAATAACAATTGATGTTGCACTACAAATAATGAAAAATAAGATATTTGAATAAATCCCTATCGCAACGAAAATTTTTCATCAATGTAGCACGAAAATCCACCATTGGATGGAATGCTACAATGTGATGGGAGAAATAGATGACAATGACCCACTTGACATAAACATAACTGATTTGGAAGCTATGCACGCAGTGGAGGTATTTCGTATTTCTAGTGACCAATTCTTGATTCCACTCAAAGTAAAGAAAGTTAATATTCGCTCGCCTGAAAATCCAAAGTTCGTCAATATTGGAGATTATTGGGATGAAGATACTATATGAAAGGGCAGTAATTTATTGCATGCGTTTCAGGATCTATTCCCTACCAAATTTTCAGAAATGAAGGGAATAGTTGGATATCTCAGAGAAATGAAAATACCTTTGAGTCTCGACGCAAAACCATTCTAGCAGTGACCATACCGATTAAATATGCTATACAAATAAAAGGTCAGGAATAAATTGGTCTGAATGTTAGAGGCAGGTGTTATAGAACCTGTTGAGGAATCAGAATGGATTAGTTCGATAATAGTCCAAGAAAAAAATACCTCCAGAGAAGTAATAATTTTTGTCGTCCTGAGAAAGTTGAATGATGCTTTCTTACATGACCCATCTTTTACTTCATTTACAGATGAAGTACTGGAGAGTGTCGGAAGGAAGGAAATGTATTCATTCACTCATGAATTTTCTGGTTACCATCAAATTAGGATTGAAAAGGTAGACCGATATAAGACTACCTTTGCAACACAGTGGGGATGTTTCGTGTATACGATAATTCCCTTTGGACTTAAAAATTCTCTTATGATTTTTTCCAGAATTGTAGTAGCTTCCTTTAAATATTTTATACACAAATTTATTGAAGTCTACTTCGATGATTGGATAGTATTTGGGCTCATAAAACACCATATTGAGAGCCTTAGAATGATGTTGGAACATTGTCACCAATATCAAATTTCACTAAGTTTGAAGAAATGTATCTTTTGCACCCCATTTGGAGCTCTATTCGGCCATGTGGTCTTTCGCGATGGAATTTTGGTAGACCCAGCTAAATTTGTGATCATTCTCAACCTACCACTACCTACTACAATTAAACATTTAAGAGTAAAACCATGCCTCCAAGGCTTATGAATTCTCACACTTTCCGCCATACTCAGATCTAGTACAGTCTCAGTTTCCATTTGAAAGGGTAGGTAAAACCATTCTATCTACTCCTTTTACATATGATAATGTTTCCATTAGTGTTTCATATTTAGAATATGAAGCAGAGGACCTAGTTGAATCAGTTGATGAAATTGAAGATAAATTTGATACTGATCCATATCCAAATTCAATCCCTACCCCAAATCCTAGGCCAAAGTGGGCACAAAAGGTTATTGAGGGAGCTGGGAACTGTTAGTTTTTCAACATTTAAGCTAGCATTATGTTAGGATCTTTTCACTGAGAGAATAAAAATCACAGCAATAAAACATAAGCACATCACAAGAGACACAAAGATTTTTGATCGGGGAAACCATAAATGGAGAAAACCCCGCAACTTTCTCAAAGATAGAATCACCACAAGATGTAAGACCCAAAAACAGTAAGATGCACTCCCGACAGCAGTAGTCTTCTAGTCCCAGTATATTTCCTTCTTCACTAGTGCGCCACACTTGAGAGAGTAAGTGATGTGAAGTACAAGTGATAAATAGAGAGACTCTCACTCTCTATTTATATTCTTCTGTTCACTTGAAGTGCACTTAATTATGTCGGCCCAACCAACAATTGCTTACTCGAGCCTACACCTTAATTAGTGTATAATAACTCAAGTGCCCCGAAACTGTGGGGACTTACACAATGACTTGACAAGACTTGTTTACATTATTAATCCTCCCGATTGGAACATCGAGGCATGACAACATGACTCAAATACATAATAGAAACATCTCGGAATAAACATCGGGTTACAATACATAAGAATACATTATGAAGTTACATATACATCAACACTCCGTCTTAACTAGGAAGGTATTCTTTCGACACAATTTTCTGCACTGATTTTCTTCTCTGTATCAACTGGATCATCTTTGTATTCAAGTCATCTTCGTCTTCAAGTCATCTTCATCATTGGATCTGGATTATCTCTCGATCTGGATCGTCATAGAACATCATCACTGGATCTAGATCATCACTCGATCTGGATCATCATCACTAGACTAGATCTGGATCATCACTTGATCTGGATCTGGATCTGGATCATCTCTCGATATGGATCATCACTGCTGGATCTGGATCATCACTCGATCTGGATCTCTCGGATTCATCATAACTGGATCTGGATCATAGCTTGATCTGGATCTCCTCTGGTCATCATCATGTGTGTACTATCTCGTCATAGGAAGTTCTACAGAGCCAGCCCTTTTTCATGCTGGTTGTAGGCCTAGCCACCAGGTAGGTCTTCGCCCAGCACTTACATCTGACCTGCTCGTCAGAAAGGCCCAACACTCACATTCACCAGCATGATAGGCACATCAACTACCACCTGTGAAATGGCTCTACACTTATATCTGACCTACTCGTAAGAAAGGCACAATTCCATCCAGGCGGGAACACATCCTGCTCACAATGATGAAAGATTTCCACTCTTTCACCCAGGCTAGAATCGCATCCGACTCACAATTATGGAAGACTTCTATCCAGGCGGGAACACATCCTACTCACAATGATGAGAGGTTTCCACACTTTCACCCAGGTTGGAATCGCATCCTGCTCACAATGATAGAATATTTCTGCACTTACATATGACCTGGTAGGAACTGAATCCTACACCCTCATCAGAATGGCCCCCAGTCCCAGAATGAGCTACCTGGTAACTGACCAGGTGCCTCCACTCTCCCGGAGAGTGGCAGTAGCCCTTACATCTGTCCTACTCGACAGAATGGCCAGTACTCACATCTGACATGGGAGGAACTTAATCCTTTATCCATGAACAGAATGGCTCGACCCTTACATCTAACCTGCTCATCAGAATGGCTCTCTCAGTCCCAGACTGAGTGTTCCTGGTAACTGACCAGGTGCCTCCATTCCCAGAATGGTATTCAGCACTCATATCTGACATGGAAGGAACCAAATCCTCTCACCATGACAGAATGGCTTAGCCCTTACATCTGACCTGCTTGTCAGAATAGATTTGGATCTCTAGCACTCATATCTGACATGGAAGGAACTGAATCCTCTCACCATGACAGAATGGCTCAGCCCTTACATCTGACCATGGAAGGAACCAATCCTCTCACCATGTCAGAATGGCTATGGGTCTCATCACTTTCTTTTGGAAGGAACCTCGATCTGGAGAACACCAAGTCTCTCTCTGAAGTACTCGAACTTCATCCTAGCCAATGGCTTCATCAATACATCAGCTATCTATTCCTCCGTCGCAACATACTAGAGATTCACTTCTCCTCTCTGCACCATATCCCTGATATAGTGATACTTGATCTCGATATGCTTTGACTTGTCATGGAACACTGGATTCTCTGACAACTTCACGCAACTCTTGTTGTCACAATGTATACAAGTAGCATCCATCTGGAGATCAAATATATCAGATAGTAGCTTCCACAGCCATACTACCTCACAACTAACTGAACAAGCTGCGACATACTTTGCTTCAGCTGTACTCAGTGCCACACAGGACTGCTTCTTGCTAAACCAAGAGATCACACCTGATCCCATACTGAAGCAACATCCTGAAGTACTCTTTCGGTCGATGGCACTGCCTACCCAATCTGAATCAACATAACCCTCCAGGTTAATCTTTTGATTCAAATCATACTTGAGTCCATAATCAACTGTACCCCTGCATGCTTTGCAACCATCAGGTGAACATGTCTCAATGTGTTCACAGCAAAGCAAATATCTGGTCTCAGGTACATCAATGACCCAATCATCTGATGATACATCGTAGCATCAACCGTCTCTGATGAAGCATCACTTAATAGCTTCATGTTCAATGTCGTAGGTGTGGTCATGTAGTCCATCATCCTAAACCTCTTCAGGATCTCTACTGCGTACTTCCCTTGTCCAAGAAATATTCCATCTGCACTCTGCCACACCTCCATACCTAGAACAATAGTGCATCGACACATAACAGGAGTATCACTGGTCTTCCGCCTTCAACCTTGAAGCAAAGGTTGGAATCCACTTTACTCTCAGTAAATCCTAGAGTCATCAATAATCTTCCCATCCTGTCATACCATGTCGAACCTCAAGATATTCTGTAGCCACTCCCTCTGAAGCCAAGCATCATACTCCCTCTGTCTTCTGTACTCTATGCACTGAAAACATTCTGTACCGGAGTGACAAGTAGCTTCCTATGCTACTAATATTCTATGTGACCATCTAGTGTATAGACTTGCATCTTCAACCTTGTAGCAAAGGTTAAGATCTTCATCAAGCTCATCATGTATGTGTTTCAACTCTTACTGGCTGCAAATGTCTCTTCGTAGTCTAGGCCTTCCTTTCATGAGAAGCCTCATGCTACGAATCTTGCTTTGTATCCCACGATGTTTCCATCTACTGCATGATGGATCTATGAACTTCTCTTCAGGTCTCGATATTGCATCCTAGACATCATTCTTCTTGAACTGGTCTTCCATTTCACCTTGGTGGCTAGAAGGTTCTGCATCAATGATGTCATTGTACTCGTCATATTATTCTTTGTCTTTGAATTGTCGTCACTTGTTCTTCGGAACAAGTCTTCATTCTTCTTTGCTTGTAGGTGATTATGTATGCGGTCTTTCCTACAAGTCAAATGCAATTGTATGGTTAGAAACATTTCATAAGGAATATTTATACTGGCAAACACTTATGCATAAATATATGATCTTACAACTACTTTAGCCAATACAACATTCATCCATATCTCATTGAAACTTTCTAGATGCCTTCCATCTCTACCAGGACAACATTGAGATTGTGCACTAATCCAATATGTCAGCAAAGAGGTTTCATTCTAGATAAGTAGTAATGGAGAGTTGTATAGCACCATGAGCTACTTACCCATCGCATGTATATTAGTAGTATACTGTCGTTAATGCAAACATCCTATTATGCATGATACATCAATTGAATATAAACAAATGCATAACAAAACAATATCATGAAATTACAATTGAATACTTATCTTTATTTGTTTCGTGGGTAGATTGCTTCTTGAACCTTTAGCTTCATCGTCTTCTTCATTCATGGTAGCATCGTTTCTTATCCAAATGATAAGGAGGATAAGAAGTTCTTCAAGAGTTGAGTTCTTCATATTCCTCATTGCTTGAGGTATCTTCTTTAAGAGCTTGATCTTCATTTGCTTCCATCTTCTCTTCTCTTCTTATGAGTCGAGCTTCTTCTTCTTCAAATAGCTTGAAAATTTGGAAGACCTTCAACAGCTTTGCTTGCAATAGGTAGTGCTATGTAATGCACATGTGCAAGCCTTCTATGCCAAAGCTCATTTGGCTCTACTGTGTCATGGATCAAGGCTTGTTCTAGATGGTCCTTCGATTTGTACAAGCCTCCTTCTTGTTCTCCAATCACTACCGCATTATCGATAGTCTTTCCTTTTGGCCACATGATGGCTTGACCATCTATGAATGCAACCCGCATTCCTTTTGCATCAATGCTAAAATGGAGAGAAGATTCTTCTTCAGTCCTGGCACAAATAACACTTTTTTCATTGTTAGAGACTTACCATAGTCTAGCTTGTATGAAGATTCCCCACTACCTTTTATTGGATATTGATAGTCATCTCCTAGTTTCACCTTGTGAGGTGATTCATGTTCTGACAGTCTTACAAAAGATTCCTTGAATCCTGTCATATGTTTGGAAGCACCACTGTCTATGAGCCAATCATCACTTCCATGAGTAATGTTACCTGTGAGAGCTGATATCAGAACATATTCATCCTCGTTTGAAGAATCTTCACTTTCATATTTGGATCTCTTTCTGGATGGTTCATCATCCTCTGCAGCATGAGCATGATGTCTTCTTTGGCCTTGACCAAATTCTTCTTGTGAAAGGCTTCTATCCTCGTCTCCCTCTGAAACTGGAACCTCTATACTCATGTAGGTGTCCAATCCATTTTATTCAGAGAGATCATATACTTCTAGGCTTGGAATTTGTCAACTTCACGAAGCTTATCATCAAGCTGATGTGATAGATCACTTTGAAATGAAAACCTCAAATGAAAATAGCAAAGGATTAGATCTTACCGATTTGAGGTGTCCGTCTTGGATCCGGAGCTGGCTGATCTAGGGTTTGCCATAGAAACCCTAATTTTCAAAACTTGGAATCTTTTATAACTGATTGGATAAACAGATATATCTCTTCAAATGGAGTTGTCTAGTGTACTCCTTTTCTGAAAACAGTGGAGGGAAGCTCCCAGAACAGGAAGCCCTAGATTTCCAATTTCTTCTGCAGAAATTCCTATTACTTTTTCTATGATATCTCTGAAATTATGGATCCTCTGTATCTAAAATTGTTTTCTTAGGTAAAATAACATGTCCCTGATCTAACACCATAGGTTTCATCATAATTGGTTTCACCATTTGGGATTTATTATCCTTTTCCCAAGGTGACCTGTTACAGGACTGTTCATAATAGAGAAGTTGTACAGCATGCCACGTGTCACTGGTTCATCTTCTGAGTCTGATATTTGGACTGAAAAAAGTACAGTCCGTGCCCTTTCTGTAACATCTTCTATAATTCCATTTGGACCTCTGTAGCCCAAGATATTGCAGATCTCCCCAGATGTCTTGTTTAGGGATGAATTCTAGAAGAGGATGGAACCCTAACTTGGAGAGATCATATCTCCTGAAATACAGTGAATCTGAGTCTGAGTTTTGTACATAGGATTCATCAGGATGTTATCGTCGTCCCCTGCAATTTTCAGCTTCTGATACGTCTCCAACCTCAGAATATAGCGACTGTACCAAAACTTATCATTTTTAGTATTTAGGGTTTTTCAAGCTCGGGGTCAAACTAGGGTTTGACTTTCCAGAGATTTACCCAACCAAATTTCTTGATCCAGTTATCTAAAATTCATTTTTGATGAGGAAAACAATCCTATGCTGGTCTCACTCAAAAATTCCTCTTCTGTAGAAATCCCTAATTTCCGATCCCAGTGACAGGTCCAAAACTGAAACACCTCACAATTGGATTATGTTTCGACAGAAAGATGCGCCCTAGGGAGGAGAGTAATTACACCTTACTTTTGCTGAAAATCTGTGGAGAAAATTCCACAAACTAGGAATCCCTAGTTTCCACAGCTACACAGTGTCTTCTTCTCAGGTTAGCTCTGATAACATGTTAGTTTTTCAACATTTAAGCTAGCATTATGTTAGGATCTTTTCACTGAGAGAATAACAAGCACAACAATAAAACATAAGCACATCACAAGAGACAAGAGACACAAAGAGTTTTGATCGAGGAAACCATAAATGGAGAAAACCCCGCAACTTCCTCAAAGATAGAATCACCACAAGATGTAAGACCCCAAAACAGTAAGATGCACTCCCGACAGCAGTAGTCTTCTAGTCCCAATATATTTCCTTCTTCACTAGTGCGCCACACTTGAGAGAGTAAGTGATGTGAAGTACAAGTGATAAATAGAGAGACTCTCACTCTCTATTTATATTCTTCCATTCACTTGAAGTGCACTTAATTATGTCGGCCCAACCAAAAATTACTTACTCAAGCCTACACCTTAATTAGTGTATAATAACTCAAGTGCCCCGAAACTGTGGGGACTTACACAATGACTTGACAAGACTTGTTTACATTATTAATCCTCTCGATCGGAACATCGGGGCATGGCAACATGACTCAAATACATAATAGAAACATCCCGAAATAAACATCGGGTTACAATACATAAGAATACATTCCGAAGTTACATATACATCAACAGGAACATGACTGCATAGCCATCTAACATGAGCAGAACAAGATCTCAATTTCAGAAATAGAACCGCATGCTATGTCAAGAAAGTTCACTTACTTCATAGAGGTGCAACAAGCTCCCATTGAGATGCTACATGATGGTATGGACTAATCAATAACCCTCCCCAGAGAAGAGCTACTTGGATCATGTCACTCTACCTCCATAAATAAGAGGCAAAGGAAACATTTCTTCTCATATTTATCATCGGATTGGAAGAATAAGGATAGGTTCACATGCATAGTCCCAGGATACTAGTGCACACAAGGACTATCATACTACTTCACTACACAACATAGATGCAAGGTTGCAAAAATATTTTCACAAGTTTTTATTCATGAAGAAGAAATTTTCTCTTGATATGAAATCTTGATCTTGATTTTCCTGCTTATTTTGAGGGGGTATTTTCCAATGAGGTTTTCCCCATTTACTCAATTTTTAGTAGTTATTATTTTGCATTTAGATTGTATGGGTGAACTTTGGTATTAGTTGTCAAGGCCTAGGTTGTCCAAAGTTAGGATTAAGGGGGGGTGTTGGGATTATTATTAATCCTCCCTTTGACCACATAGTCTAATTGTCTATTTTCCTATATTAGGATATCGTCATCACTCCACTAGTGCATGGGGGACACACCTAGGGGACATATGCCACTTACTTCACCTGATTTCAGGATTTTAGGTTCCCCAAGGACTAATCCTTGTAATTTAGGAACCAACTCTAAGTGCCACCAATAGTCTCATTCAGTTGACCTTCGTAGGTAATCAGTTATGTTTAGTTATGCTCTAGTTACCATCATTTATATCACAATCAGTTAGCCTAGCACCGATTTTCATGATCGAAGGGAGTGTGGGTGCCTTTATTCACCTAACCTCATCAGTTAATTGATTGTAGACTAAGTTAGTTATCCATAGTTTCATTATTGAGATCCAGTGGTGATTTTCCCACACTGAATTAGCTCTAAAGTCAGTCCAAATTGGTATATTTGAATCCTATCTTAGGCATTCAAAATCTCCTATATGTATAACAATTTTATTACATATCAATTATTGATTCATGAATATAATCATATTATTCCAATTTTGTCTCCATGTGTGTGCAATTTTTCCATGATTAATTGAGAGGTCTATGCTAAATTATTCTCTCTATTCTACATCCCTCTCTTCTCATTTGAATTCATGCAGGTTGATGAACCTATTCTTCATAGATTTTAACAAGTCATAGTGGAATTTTTGTAGTCACTAGAAAAGTGTCCAAGCTGTCCACAATTATAACATATCACTAAGCCTCTTCCATGACCAAATACTCCTTGTTCATGGCCTCTAAAAATTCCACCCCCCCTAGGCTGAGGGTATTGTACTTGTGTTGAAAATAGTTGTCAATTGATGTCAAAAGAGTTCAGCAATTACAAAGGAATAACCAGTGAACATGATGACAGGGATCACTCATTGTAAGACAAAGGAATTCCAACATCGGATGGTAGTTCGATGAATATCGGTCGACTGGATGCAAGAGGAAGATGAGATGAGGATCTGCAACATAATTCATTACGAAGACTCACCAACCATCCAATCAGGTGATCAACGATGAATATTGATTTGACAAATGGGATTTATCCCACATTGGTAGTGAGTTTGAGTTTGTATGTGTTTATATGCACTGGATTCACCATGATTAATTGACGCATAGAGAAAAGGTATTGTGGGGGCTCTAGGTTCTTGAAATCCATGACAAGTCACCAGCCTGGAGCCCGGGATGAATTTCCATGCCCCATACCTTTTGGAAGAGGTGACAATGAATAGATCCAATGGTTAGAAGAAAGTCTAGAGAAGATATGCAGTTGCAAAGTGATCCACAATGTTATAGCGCAATCTTCCTTCGATTCTAGATCAATGGTCAAGAGTGAACCAACAAGGAAATCGATAGTTCAAAAGAAATGCAGAAACAAAGTTGTGGAAGAAAATTGCAGAGGTCCGAAATATGAAAGTGTGATTCCGCATTACACAATCCACAATCCGAAGATAAACGGTCAGGAAAGCATGCACAAGAGATCGACGGTGCGGAATTAATGTTTGAGATTTTATGAACCCACAATATGCAACCTGAAATCTGAAATATTGATGGTCAGCAAAGAATCCACAAGAGATCAACAATGCAGAAGAAATATTGCAGAAAGGAAATTGTGGAATTATTTTCAAGAAATTTGGAAAACACACAATACACAATATGCATCTGATCTAAGATTAACGATCAAGATAGAGTCTGCATGAGATTGACGAAACAGAAGAAATCTTACGGAATCACTTTTAAGAAATTTGGAAAACCCGCAATCCGCAATCTACATCTGATCTAAAGAACAAAAGCTAGGGAAGAGTCCACAAAAAAATAAACATTGCAGAAAGCATCTTGTGGAAAGGTAGTTGAGGAAAGAAAATTGCGGAAGGATTTTTGTTGCAGAAATATCATTGCAAAAAAGGAAAATTCAGAAGAATTTCCGGTGAAGAATTATCATTGTAGAGTGACAATTTTGTTAATATTTTGTTGCGGAAAGGTATGACTGATAAACCTAAATAGAGTTAAAGAATTTTTCAAGTGAAGAATTTATTTTTCATGAAGAGGCACGATCTAAGACTGAAAATGAAAAATGATGAAGAGATGCATTCACAGAAAACATGTTAGAGTGTATTTATAGATAGAGTGATGAGTGAAATAAGTTGTCTCTACAATCCAGATCATAGCAGCATCTAGAAGAGGTAGAGACTAATGACGTGAAGAAGTATTTGTGACAGATATTAAAGAAAAAAGAGATCTAGAAGATTTACAAAAATATAATAGGGTGGCAGGGTGGTTCTAGGTCAGGCTACAGGCTTGCAAGGATGTTTTATCCTCCTTCCAGTAGTAGCTAGTAAATAGGGTGTAGTATCATCCTTTCATTAGAAGCTGATAAAAATAGGCGTTCGTAGCCTCCTTCTAGTAGTAGCTAGTAAATAGGGTGTAGTAGCATCCTTTTAGTAGAAGATGATAAAATTAAGGGGTCATAGACTCCTTCCATTATTTTATTGTAAATAGGGTGTAGCACCATCCTTGTCTTTCAAAGTAGGCATAAACTATTTGTAAATACAATTTTGTAGTAATAGGAAGTATTGGTGGTTTACCTAATTGGGATTCCATGATAAATTTGTGTTCTGTGTATTCTTGTTTATCATGTGTGTTAATGAATAAATTAAAAGTGGTTTATATTTTTATAAGTTATCAATACTGATTCACCCCCCCTCTCAGTATTGGTCAATATTCCAACAATTGGTATTAGAGCAGGTTAATTCACCAGAATTTAACCACTTGAAGGAAGATCCTACTTAAAAACCACTATGGATCAACAAGAAGAGTTAGCCACCAACAAAGCACGATTATTCATAGGAGAAAATTATGTATATTGGAGTGTGAGAATTAAGTGACATCGGATGTCTCTTGGATGGAAGGTTTGGGTAGCAACTGAAAGGAGTAATAGAAGAAAACCTACCTACAGAGAGATTGGAACTAGACCTATATGGGGGTAATGAAAAATCCCTAAATTCCATCTTGAGTGCATTGATAAACTCTATGTTTGTAAAATTCATGCGATGAAAGACTTCCAAACAAGATTTGGATAAGTTAAATATTGTCCGTGAAGGGGAATCCAAAGTCAAAGAATACAAGATTCAGACATATAAAGGACAGTGTGAAAGTCTAAAAATCAAAGAAGAAGAAAATATTGGAGAATACCTTATAATAGTAGATGAAGTTGTAAATTCTATTAGAGGCCTTGGAGGAGAATTAAAAGAAATAGAAGTATCCAGCAAGGTACTAAGAACATTGCCAATAAATTATGACTCAAAGGTGTCCACTCTAGAAGAACGAGATGACCTTGATGACTTAACAATAGATGAACTACATGGGATCTTCACTGCATATGAGATGAGAACGAGATAGTGATTCTTCAAGAAAAGAGGCAACATTCAAAGCCATAAATGAGTCAAAAATTCCAAACCCCATCCAAAAACCATTCAGAGATCTCAGATGATGAAGAATCCCTCTTTATTAAAAAACTTGAGAGGGGTACTAACAAATACAAAGGAAAGCTACCTCTAAAGTGTTTTAGATGTGGAATAATTGGACACTTTGCTTCAAAATTTCCTTATCCTAAAGTTTCCTAAATAAGATGATAGTGATTAGAAAGAAGCCTTAAGGAAGTTCAAAAAGGGTAAAATGGGAAACAAAAAGAAGTACTATGAGAAAAATAAAATTATTTACACTATGGAAGATAGTGAAGATGAAGAAACATAAATTCTATTCATGGGAGTAGATAATCAAGCTCGGAATGGTGAATCAGATGAGGAAGGTGAAGTAGACTTAAAAGATGAACTCATTAGTGCTCTTGAAGAACTTGAAAAATGTAGGAGAAAGAAAACAAATTCAAACCATGTCATCAGCGAATTGGAAAATCAACTTCTAGAGGTCAAAAGGATTGAAGAGGACCTAAATTTGCATCTCAAAAGAAGAATACAAGAATATGAAAAGATTGAAGAAGAGATCATGCAGTTTAAGAAAAAGCTTGACGAAGAAGCTATGAAATCAAAGTTTGAGGGAAGCTCAAAGATCTTAGATGATATCCTAAATGGATAAAGACCTTCAATTGATAAATATGGACTATGATATAGGACAAAATATTATTCTTTCACAAACCAAGGTGGAAACAAAAAAATATATGATGTTGCACTAAAGAGTCTAGTTAAGAAAAAAGAAAGCAAGAAATCTATTCCAAGCTCTCATGACAAAAAAAGGATTAATGTGATGCCTAAGAAACCAATGACGAACAGATATCAACGAATCTTCCTTGGTCATTGTTACTCTTGTAATAACTTTGGTCATAAAGACTTAAATTGCAAAGCCTATGGAAAGTTTTTGTGAACACAAGAAGAATTCACCTAGTGACAAACCAAAAGAAAGGAATCATAACCGTTTTACACTTCTTCAAAGATATGACCTAGAGTGTTACAAATTTAATAACCATGGCATATGGAAATAGATTGTAAACTGATTACTCCTACAAAGAAGACTGTTGCAAATGATTTTCAAGACAAAAAAAAAGAAGGATTGGAAGAAACGGGAAGAAAAGGAGAGTTCCATGATTGACCTATGCACAATAGAGAAACAAAATATATGCCATTTGGATAGTGGGTGTTCAAAACATATGACACGTGACCCAAACAAATTCATAAAACTAAGGAAAGATAATAAGGGTAGAGTCACATTTGGAGATAATATGACATCCAAAATAATTGGCAAAGGTACAATTGTTGTCAATAGTAAGATCAAAGAAGAAAATGTGGTGCTGGTAGAAAACCTTAAGCCTAATATCCTCAGTGTAATTCAAACATATGAACAAGGGCACATCTGTATTTTTTACTCTAAGAAATGTGAAATCAGAAAAAAGGACTCATGAAGAATTGTTTGCACTATTGTAAGGAATTCAAGCAATGTATACATCCTAGAAAATGAAAATCAATATTACTTGAGTATGGTTGATGAAAGTTGGTTATAGCATAGAAGGATGGGACACTTAAACTTTGGTAACCTTGTCAAGGTAAGTAAGAAAGAAGTTGTGAGAGACTTGCCTAAAATTGTGAAACCTCTAAACTCAGTTTGTAGACATTGTCAACATGGGAATCAAACTAAAGCCAGTATCAAAACAAAATAACATATGACCTCACATCCTCTGGAAATAGTTCACACTAATATTTGTGAACCAATAAGGACTAAAATTCTGCAAGGAGAATACATTTTATGTTGCTCATTGATGACTACACAAGGATGACTTGGGTAACTTTTCTCAAAGAAAAATCGTAATCTTTTGAAAAGTTCAAAATATTCAAACCAATGGTTGAAAATAAGACATAAACGAAAATCAAGTTCCTTAGATCAGACAATGAGGGAGAGTTTATATCAAATGAGTTCAATGAGTTTTGTGAGATACATGGGATTAAAAGAAAATTTCTCAGCTGCAAAGAATCCTTAATGGAATGGTATTGTTGAAAGGAAGAATAGAACAATCCAAGAAGCTCCCACAAAAATGCTTAATGAAGCAAATCTGCCAGATGCATATTGGAGAGAAGCAGTATACACAACTGATCATATACTTAATAGAGGAAAACTCAGAGTGAATAAGGACAAGACTCCTTATGAACTATGGTATGGAATACCAACCTCAGTCGAGTATTTCAGAGTATTTGGCATCAATTGCTACATTAAAAGGAACGAGGATGATCTTGGAAAGTTTGATTCTAGGACTGATGAAGGAATATTTTTAGGATATCCATCTACCAAGAAGGTGTATAGATGTTATAATAAAAGGTTACACAAGATCATATAAAGTGCATATGTAGAAATAGATGACATAAAACCAAGAAGAATAAGAAGACATGATGGTGATGTAAGTACAAATGATGAAGAAAAGGAAGACCTGCAAAAAGTTGAAAGTATTCATGATGAAGAAGAATAATTACAGGAGGAAGATACATAGGAAATTCAAGAATATTCTCTAAGATCTGATACAAAAAAATCCATCTAGAAGAGTACAAAAGGATCATCCTGAGACACAGATCATCGGTGACAAAGATGCTGGATTCAATACAAGGATACAACTACTATTTAATGAACAAGCTCTACTCTCAGTAGTGGAACCTAAGAATTTTATAGAAGCTAGCAAGAATTATGAATGGATGAAATCCATGAATGAAGAATTGCATGAGACATTAGAGGAAATTTCAACTCAAAATGGGCCTCCTAAAATGAATTAATAAAATAATAGTGAAAATAATAAAATAATATTTATTAATTTTGGAGGAAGAAAAGAAAAAAACTACTTTTTTGTTTGTATTTTTGACATATCTCCCTGTGTTTTTACTCAAATTTCGATCGGAAGAGCTCGTTGGATGCGGAATTAAATTACACATCCAACGAGTACCCACTCGGCATACTTTTGACCGACCCCGCTGCCCCAAAAACAAGAAATACCTGAAAAAATGGAATGATGATGTCATCATTTCATTTTTTTAGGTATTTCTTGTTTTTGGGGCAGCGGGGTCCGTCAAAAGTATGCCGAGTGGGGAATCGTTGGATTTGGAATTTAATTCCACATCCAATGAGCTTTTTCGATTGAAATTTGAGTAAAAACACAGGGAGATATGCCAAAAATACAAACAAAAAAGTAATTTTTTTTATGATACCTATCCCCAAATTTATATTAAAAAAGTGTTTAAGACCTATACGGTATTTCAAATTTAAAGCAATTTCATTGGCTAACACATGATGACATGGAATTTGAATAAAAGTTAAAAGGCCCATTTTGAGTTGAAATTTCCTCTAATGTTGAGAAAGGAAACCTAGGAACTTGTCCCAAGACCTAAAGAAAAAAATATTATAGGGACCAAATGGGTTTTCAAGAAGAAATTCTATAAAGATGGTCAAGTGATAAGGATCAAGGAAATATTAGTATGTGAAGGGTATGATTAAATGGAAGGAATTGATTTTGAAGAAACTTATGCCCCTGTAGAAAGACTTGAAGCAATCATAATGTTTTTAGAACTTTCATGCCATAAAATTTTTAAAGTATATCAAATGGATGTAAATTATGCATTTCTTAATGGAAAACTAGAAGAAGAGGTTTATATTGAACAACCTGAAGGGTTTCTCTTATCAGAAAATAGAGACCATGTTTGTAAATTGAAAAATGAACTCTATGGCCTTAAATAAGCTCGAAGGGCATGGTTTTCAAGGCTGGACAACTACTTAAAGAAGAAAATATTTTAGAGAGTGGCCACTGAAATTAATCTCTGCTTAAAAATAGAAGATGAAAATGTGATCATTGCTGTTGTTTGTGTAGATGACATCATATTTGGAAGCAATTTACAAATACCAAGTGTAAACTTCGCTTCTCAAAATGAAGAAGGAATTCGAAATGCCAATGTTGGGTGAACTAACATTCTTTTTGGAATTACAAGTAACCTTTATCTCTCAAACCAAGTACTTCAAAGACATGTTTAAATGATTTAAGATGGAAGAATCCAAAGTTGTTAGTACTCCTATGATCATAGGTTGTAAATTAAGTAAGTACAATGAGTATCTAGAAGTGGACCATACCATGTATAGATCCATGATAGTCAGTTTGCTATATGTGGCAGCTACAAGACCAGATGTGATGCAAGTTGTAGGTTTGGTTGCTAGGTTCCAGTCAAGACCCAAAGAAACACATGTAACAACAGTAAAAAGAATCTGCAAATATTTGAAAGGTAGTTTGGAGAATGGGTTATGGTACCTAAAAAGTCAAGACTTCATCTTGAAAGCATTTACTGATACGGATTGGGAAGGAAGTGTTGATGATAAAAAATGCACCGCTGGAGCAACATTTTTATTGGGAAATTGTTTGGTATCTTAATCAAGCAAGAAAAAATCCTCAATTTCACTCTCCACAGCAGAAGCTGAATACATTTTCGTTGGATCATGTTGCACTCAAGTCATTTGGATGAAACAGACACTAGAAGACTTACTTGGAAAGTATGAGCACTCAATAGTAATAATTTGTGATAATACTAGTGCCATAAATATGTCAAAAAATCCTGTCATGCACTCCAAGATAAAGCACATACCAATAAAGTATCACCTCCTTAGAGAAAATGTATCCCAAAATGTTTCCAAGCTAGAGTATTGTTGCAGCTGCAACATTTTCCCAAATTTTTTAAAATTTTGGACCCTCCTTTTTTATGTTATCTTGCTTAGGATTGTTTTGATTGCTAAACTTTGTTTTTCCCTCTACGACAAATTTGGGTTACTTGAAGTTGAATTGAGGTCAGCTGTTTTCATGATTTTCGAAAAACTGCCTTTTGTTTGCCAATGTTTTGACTGGGCAATTTAAAGTTTTGATTTGAAAAATAAAGTCCTTTTGATATAAATGTTTTCCTTTATCGCTATCAGAGGTCAGTTGAAGTTTGAGTCAGAACTCTAATTCTCCATGCCACCGCTATTTCGGAGGTTAAACGAAATTTTTTAATGCTACCCAGCCCAAGGTCTTTGAGCACTTAATGCTATGTTTTATGTTTGTTTATCGCTGCCAGAAGTCTATTGATGTGTGAATCAGGGCATTAGTTCTCTATGCAGTCGCTGTTGCGGAGGGTAAATAGAGAACGTACTGATGGATAACTCTGATTTTCATCGATGCTTTTGTTTTATTGATCAAACTTTTACTTCGTGATGTTTTTTGTTTTCGCCATCGGAACGGTGCTGATGATTGATCAGAGTACTAATATTTTGTGTTGACGACACAACGACAACATTGAGACTTTGGTTGTGGAACCCCTTGTCTCTCCACTTTCCGCCGTTGCGGTTTTCTAGTAAGCTATCTCACCGATGTTTAGTGGTTATGAGCTTTGACCTTTAGCTTCTAGAGTTTTCGATCGTCGACATTTTCTGTTGATTGTGGAAGCTATAGGCTGATTGTTTCCCACCATTGCGGCTGTGTAGTACACTATCTTTCCAATGTTTAGTTGGTTTATCTACTGATGATTTCCCAGCTAGTTCCTCGTTGTCGACCACCGATGTTTTCTGTTGACTATAGAACTTTTAGTCCGTCTATCTCTGGCCGTGGCGGCTGTGTAATGAACTTTTCTGCCGACACATTATGGGTGGTGGTTTCGATCTCCAACGCTTGTACGACAGTTTTTTGTGTTTTATTTCACCGACATTTTATTTTGCCGTGGAAGCCGTAGTATTTATGGTTTCTGTCATTGCGGTGGCTTAGTGAACTGATCATTCGATGCTATAATGCTTCTGCCCGTCAGTGAGGAGTTTGTCAGCCCGATGCTCAGTTTTTCCCGCTGGTAAGGATTTCCCGCCATTTTTGTGAGCTTTTACCATGTTTCTTGGGCGACGCAGGTTTTCTGTTTTTGATCAAGTTAGGGTTTCACGATGAAAACACAGTACCAGGATTCACATTTGATGCTTAGTTTTATTGATAGTATGGTTTATGTTTTATTGAAAGTTAGATGATCTTGAATGCAATCCAGATTGATGATGAGTTTTCTGTTTTAATTGCAAACAGACCTAGAGTATTTTTCAGGCCCAGTTTGATGATTGCTGCTTCAAAGAAGACATATACAAAAGACAAAGCAGAATCGATAGCAGCAAAGGCCTAGGCTTGGAAAAGGTTCACCAGTTATCGAGCTGGTCCCTTTTTACGAAGTACTCATAAGTCTCAATCTAAAATGTAATGTATTGTATGAATCATGAGCATTCACAAAAGGACAAAGATTGTGAGATTAAACTGTTTGGGGAGCCCAAAGGTCACCTAGGGGGGGGGAACCCAAAGGTTTTGCTATTTTGTATAAATATGGGAGAGTTAGAGGGAATAAAGGACTTTTTCCCAGATAGATTTGTGAGAGTATGATGTAAGAAGAACTATTTCCTTTTGCATAAAGAAATTACAAGTTTCCTATTGAAGAAAGCTTTGTGGAAGGTTTGAAATGTTGTGTTATGGATTTGTTGAATGTGAACTATTTTGTTTTCAGATGTTATCCATTAACTGTGAGATCGTTCTAACTCTTTGAACCTATGTTCTTGTTATGAATGGGCTCTAGTTTATTCTATGAAATTTTCACTATGAGTAATGAATGTTGTTCATAAACAATTAGCTATTTGGTTGTTCATATATCTATAAATGTTCATGTGTTTTGAAATAAGTAACATCTATCTATGATTTTTCTTAATGCATGCACAAAATACATTACTCACTGTTGAATAATAATATTGCTCCCTAGGGATAGGTTATATAGTTAGTTTTAGTTTTTTCTTGTTGTGTGTGGTTTAGATGCGAGAGAATTAAGACGAGAGGTAAGAACCTGCGCATCACATTGTGACCGCTCCTCGTATTCTCTATCAATATTCATTTTTAGATAGGCACTTGCATCTCATACTTAAATACAAAAACTAAAAACATACACGGTGGACCAGGTCATAACCAGTAAAACCCTTTATTTTTGTTACTTGACCTACGGTAGCTAGATCGTAAACAGGAAGGATTCCCCATACCAAACAGTAACAGGATAGTTGGGAATGTTTACTGGGGAGAATCCCTAACTGTTTTTACTTGCGATTTTCCAACCCTCAATAGTTTTTTGTGCTAGAAGGAGGGTAGCCAGTGCATGGCTGGCTGAGGAAACTTATTTTCTTGAGATTATTCCATCGGTGATAGTTCTAAAAATAGTTTGTTTACCAATCCAATTCCTGAAGAGAAGGGTAAATAGCATCTGTATTATGTCGATAATGAAGTAGTTAATGACCTAAGAAGACATACTAGGGCATATGTGAAGAATATTGGAGGATTACCAATTGTTCCCGTCTTTCCCAGAAGAGAATATAAGAAGAAAGACCGTCCTATATTGGAAGACGCAGTGTTGGTTGGAGATTTTGAAGAATTGGTAGAAACAACCTTACAGGAATTTGTTCATCCTTTGAATAAAGTGGGCCCAGATACACCTTACTGTTCACCTGTTCATACCCCTATTCACTCACCACCTCATTCTCCACCCAGACTCATGGAAAACATGAATGCAAATCAGCCAGCCAACACACCGAATCCACCACCTACTTAGAGGGCTAGGTCACCTTTAAACCTGGCACCCCATTTACATGACTTAACTCAGGATTTTGAGAAAATGCTGCCCAAGTTTGACCCAAGTGAAAATATTTTGGTAGATGATCATTTGCAAAGCTTTTACTTGGCTATAGAAGGACTAAGGGATGGAGAACATGAAGATGTAGTCTACAGAATGTTTCTACATACCCTGAAAGGAGTAGCAGCCTCATGGTATTTTGCTCTTCCTGCAAACTCAATCACAAACTGGTATACATTTGAAAGAATATTTAGAAGTAAGTATGCAGTCCAAAAAATGCATGCAGAATTAATGAAAGGGTTGTGCTCTTTAAAGAAAGAAAGAAAAGAAAAAGTGCATAGTTTCACCCAAAGGTTTGCTGCTTATCTTAAGAATTTTTCTGCAACTGATAAACCATCTGATAAGGTTTTGATTGAATATTATACTTCAGATTTAGGGCCCGACTTGGCCATTTTTTCCAAGATGCAAGTCAAACCTACGTTGTCAGAAACTTATGAAGAAGCCGAGAGAGTAGAAGTTGAAAAAGAGAGCATAGAAGATTATCCTGAGCAGTCGGGAGAAAAAAAATTTGGTAATAAATCCTTATTACTGTCTAATACTAAGGAGGAGTAGTCACATGACTTTGAAGGAATGTTGAAAATGATGCAGAAACTATCTAATAGAATAATAGATTTGGAAAAGGAAAAAGAAACTCATAAATCTTATAAGCCTTACTATAAAAGGAGAGAGGACAACAATCAATCTAAACCTCCTCCACACAGACCTGCATCAATGAATTTAACTGAGGTGGGTATGGATAATTTTTGCACCTTTCATCAACAACCTCATTCTAAAAAAAAATTCCCTCAATGGATCAATTCAATGACATTAGTAATGAATCATCTATTGAACTCTAAACTAACAGAAGCTGATGATGAAGAGGAAAAGGGAAATAAATCCACAGAAAAACAAGAAGAGGATGCTCCGATTTTATGGGACTGTGTCTTGATGTTTGATACCAAAGAAGAAGGCTATCTGAAATAGGAGGAGATATCGAAAGCAAACGTGACAACAAGAATTCAAGGTTTGATAAAAGAGGACAGATCAATACTCCCGAAAATCAAGAGACTTCAAAAGAATGTAAAATAAATTTAGAAGAGCACCATAGCTGATAAAATACCTGAATTCACCATTACGAGTCAAAATGCAAAGCAAATCAACATGCTTGTTAATCCCATTGAGGATAATACTGATGATGTAAAAAAGAATATCAAAGAACATAAAATGGAGTATGATATTGTGCAAGATATTAAGAGGGCTAAGGCAAATATCTCGCTATTCAAAATGTGTAATGTGCCTCAACAGAAAGAAAGATTATTAAAAGCACTTGAAATACCTGAAGAAAAGCTTCCCACTGACAATCAACCTAAAGAAGAAGAAATTGGTGAAGCGAGTGTGGGAGGTAAGTATAAATACAAAACCCCACCATTTCTATTAACTTTTGAAATTTTCAACCATAACATGCACAACTGTTTATTAGACTCAGGGGCATCAGTCAATTTTATGCCGCTTTTAGTCTACAAAAAGATAAATGGATAGCCTAAACCATCTACCTGGTAGGTTATTCACTTAGACAGAACAAATGTGAAGGTGATTGGGGAAATGGAGGATGTTCTGATTCGATTATATTCAAATGAAAAGGTATGTCAGTTCATCGATATTGTAGTAGCAGACATACCTGAGGCATATGGACTTATTTTGAGTCGAGATTGGTCAGCAAAGCTAAATGGATATTTTGCATCAGATTGGTCACATCTGTGGTTTCCTTATAAGGGAAGTCCCAATCAAATAAAAGTATTAAGAGAGCCCCATATGAAGCACAATGTTACTCAGTTGGAGGGTAAGAATGAACCAGTGAATTATGTGTTGGGAAATTACTTTATTGAGATCGAAGTGGGAAATTACCAAGCAGAAGAATCCAGTGGTACACCAGACACACAGCCTGATCTCCTTCGATTTTCACGGGCTGATGAATTTGACTGTAAAATAGTAGACTTAGTTTCAGATGTAGTTTTTGATTCAAGTACAGTAGAAGTAAATAGTTTTTGGAAACTTTTTTTTATGGATCTAAAACTTTGGAAGGATCAGGAACTGGCTATGTCCTGATTGATCCAAAAAAAAAACATTTTCTTTCATGTAGATTAGAGTTTGAATGTACCAATAACACAGCCGAATATGAAGCATTAGTTCAGGGGCTAAGAAAAGCAATTGAAATAAAAGTAGAAAATATGAACGTGTATGGGGATTCTGAAATAATTGTAAATCAAATTCGAAAACAGATACATTGCATCTCACCTCATTTAAAAGCTTATCAGAATGAAGTGTGGGATTTGCTGACAAATATTTATGCATTTAATATTGTATCCATTCCTAGACTTAAGAATGCAGCAACTGACTTGTTAGCTACCTCAGCTGCAAGGCTTGTACCTTCAAATAACAAGTGTTCTATTGAATTACTTTTCAGGCCTTCGGTTCCAGACATGATTACTAATCTACGATTTTCTGATGATGATAAACAAATATTGGAATGTTTGATGAATGATGAAACTTTGAAAGGGGTAATTATCGATGACGAAGAACACCAATTTGATAACTTCATTCCTAAAGGGGTCAGGACCTTAGAGCAGATGTTTGATTTAGACAGCAAATTTAGAATACCATCAAATGTCAAGACTCATAGCTCGTCTTTGCAATTCAAGATGATAAATTTGGGAATTGAATTTAAACCCAAATATGTAAATTTGGGAAAGTGTTGTTCCCTGGGTGAAATAAATAAGTTCATTAGTTTGTTCAAACAGTACAAAGATTTATTTTCCTGGACATATGAAGAGCTTAAAACATATGACACCAAGATTATACAACATGTCATTCCTATTAGATCTGGAGTCAAGCCTTATCAGCAACCTTTGAGGAATATGCATCCAAAATTGGAGCCTTTAATTCAGAGCGAAGTAAAAAAATTATTGGATGAAAAAATTATATTCAAAGTCAAACACTTGGAATGGGTTTCAAATTTGGTACCAGTAAGGAAGAAATTTGGAGAAATCAGGCTATGTGTGGATTTCAGAAACCTAAATCGTGCTTCTGATAAATACAACTATCCAGTCCCACCCATGGAGCAGATATTACAGATGGTTTTGGGTTCTCAGTTATTTTCATTATTAGATGGATTCTCTGGCTATAATCAAGTATTAATAGCTGAAGAAGACAGACTAAAAACTACATTCAGAACAAAATGGGGAACTTTCACTTACAGAAGGATGCCCTTTGGACTCATCAACGCTGGAGCTATTTTCCAGAGGGCTATGTACATAGCTTTCCGCGGTCTAATTGGCCATAGTGTTGTAGTATATCTCGACGATGTCACAATATTTTCAAAGAAGAGAGAAGAACACGCTTTCCATCTAAAAAAAATTTCGAGCGTTGTAAAAAATATGGCATATCACTGAATCCAAGGAAATGTGTGTTTGTAGTTATAGAAGGAAAGCTATTGGGTCACGTGGTTTCTAAAAATGGGATCTCCATAGGCCCAGAAAGGATTAAAGCTATCAAACAGATCCCTTTACCCCATAACAAAAAAGGTATGCAATCATTCATGGGGACAATAAATTTCGTGCGAAGGTTTGTACCAGATTTCACTCAAATTGTTAAACCTTTGCAGCAAATGGTGAAACAAAGTGTACAATTCAAGTGGACTGATGTAGAGAAGAATGCATTCAGTAAAATAAAGACATCTATTGCTCACGCACCATCTCTCAAAAGTCCAAACTTTGAAAAGTATTTTTATTTTGTACACTTTCACATCTAACGATTCATTAGCAGCGGTGCTTACTTAGAAGGAAGATGGGGGAGATGAGTACCCCATATCATTTACGAGCACTGGTCTACACAGGGCCGAATTGAATTACCCAGCTATGGATAAACAAGCTTATGTAGTCTTCAAAGTGGTAAAACAATTTAGGCCGTACATACTTAAGAACCGGACGAAGGTAATAGTTCCACACCCAGCTGTAAGGTCTCTTTTCATACAAAAGGAATTAGGAGAAAGAAGAGGCAACTGGGTAACAGCTTTACAAGAATATGACCTCAAATTCAAACAGCATCCATAGTTAAATGGCAAGGACTATGCAAACTAATGGCTGAGGGTAACAACAATGAAGAAAACAATTGAGAGAATGAAGCTGAGTTACATATGATGGATGTATGTCCTCTTTTCACAGCTCCAGATTCATGGTACCAAGACCTTGTTCATTACCTTCACGAAGGATTGTTTCCAGAACATTGGAATTCCAAACAACGAAGAGCATTGCGCCTTAAATCAGTTGCATATCAGATCATTGGTGGAATTTTATTCAGGAATAATTATGATGGAGTCCTTCTCAGATGCTTAGAGAAATAAGACACAAAGAAAGTCATAATAGAGTTACATGATGGGCCTACTGGAAGTCATTTTTCTGGAGATAAGACAGCCCATAAGATTCTCAGAGCCAGATACTATTGGCCCACACTATTCAAGGATGTGCATGTCCATGTCAGAAAGTGTGATATCTGCCAGAGGTGTGGGGGAAGATAATCCAAAGCAGCAGGACCATTGAAGTCGGTGATGATAACATAACTGTTTGAGAAATGGGGAATTGATATCATTGGAGAGCTAAAACCAATTTCTTCCTTGCAACACAAATATATTTTGACGGCAACTGAATACTTCACTAGATGGGTCGAGGCAATTCTGTTACGTAAAGTGAATGAAGATGTGGTCATGGATTTCTTGCAAGATCATATTATGACCAGGTTTGGGGTTCCAATTTCCCTGGTTTTCGATAATGCTACTTATTTTTCTTCTATTAGATTAATTGCTTTTTCTCATGAAAGAGGAGTTAAGTTGCACTATTCTGCAAACTACTACCCACAAGGGAATGGTTTGGCAGAATCTACAAACAAGAATCTGATTAGGATCTTAAAAAAGACTGTGATAGAAAACCGGAGAAGTTGGCATTTAGCATTATCGAATTCTCTTTGGGATGATAGGGTCACACCCAAGAATTCCTTAGGTGTGTCACCATATACCCCTGTTTATGGAAAAGAAGCTATCCTTCCTCCTAACATTATGCTACCATCTTCCATAATAGCCCAAGAGTCTAGAGGCACAGATAACGAAATCCTGCAAATTAGAATCTATAATATTTTGAAGGCGAAAGAGTCTAGATCCAGGGCCAAAGAACGTTTTAAGCATCAACAAGAAGTAGTGAAACGGTGGTTTGATAAACATAAAGCTGGAAAAAAGGAATTTGAAGTGGGAGACCTGGTTCTTAAGTGGGATCACCCACATGATGAAAAGGGGAAACACATGAAGTTTCAACAGTTATGGGTAGGCCCTTTTTAGATTGCAGCAAAACTTGGCCCCTCAACCTACAAATTGCAATATTTATAGGGGTGGGAGGAGAACTTACTAGTTAATGGTTTAGTTCTCAAACCTTATTTTTCCTAATTTTTGTTTTTGTTTTGTACATAAATAAACTGATTTAGTTGTTTATTTTTTATTTACCTTATTTCTGTTGTTTTTTTAGATTTTGATGGATTTAAATAAAAGAAGCAAACTTTTGGTTGCATGGAGAGAATCATAATTCTAGATTAACTAAAATCCTTGACTATAAGACTGTGTACTTTTGTTTTATCTGAAAGAATTTCTTCTAGTTTAGCATTTTTCCTAAATGGCTATGAACATATTGAAGTCCTACTTAATCCTTGTAAAATAACTCAGGATCAAAAGGTTTGGAATACTATTTCGGGGCTCCATCCATCTCACATTTAAAAAATGTCTTAGAACAACAAAAGACCCATGGAAAGGAAGCAAGGTAAACAGTATATTATATAAATAATCCCATGCCAAGAATTGAGAGGCAAAAGGAAAATAAGAGTCAAGAATCTCCTGAGAAAGCAATATGTATCAAAACAAAGTACTAAATCATATGAGTACAAAATTGCCAAAGTTCTTCTCTGTTCGTGAGCTAAAAATTAAATACATCTCTCACACAAAAGGACACTATGGATAGAGGAGCCTGAATAAAAATTCAGAAAGAAAGGCATGCAAAAGGACTCAAAAAGGACTAAAAGGTCCAAAAGCACAAAAAGTGCAAAATGGCATGGGAATGAGGAACAAATGAATATTTCTTTTTACCATATGTTACAATCCTATGGTGTCCAAGCTGGAAACTGCCCAAAGACAGAGGTAAAAAATGAAACTCATATTCATGGCTTCGAAAGAGTTATCTTGACTTTGAAATCTTGGTTTCCATTTTCCTAAATTGGGATATCATCAATGATTAAAAGTACATATATTTTCCATTTGGGAAATCCAGACATCTAGAAGAATTCAACATGTTGGTTTTATTGTCAAACAGTCTGTTACTTAAGGAAGAAATTGTCTAGAGATATGGGTTCACCAGGTAGTCACCACTTGTTGCAGTTGCAACTTTTTCCCAAATTTTTTAAAATTTTGGAGCCTCCTTTTTTATGTTATCTTTCCTAGGATTGTTTCGATTGCTGAACTTTGTTTTTCCCTCTGCGACAAATTTGGGTTACTTGAAGTTCAATTGAGGTCAGCTGTTTTCATGATTTTCGGAAAACTGCCTTTTGTTTGCCAATGTTTTGACAGGGGAATTTAAAGTTTTGATTTGAAAAATAACATCCTTTTGATCTAAATGTTTTCCTTTATCTCTATCAGAGGTCAGTTGAAGTTTGAGTCAGAACTCTAATTCTTTGTGCCGATGTTGTTTAAGAGGTTAAACGAACTTTTTTAATGCTGCCCAGCCGAAGGTCTTTGAGCACTTAACGCTATGTTTTATGTTTGTTTATCACTGCCAGAATTCTATTGATGTGTGAATCGGGGCATTAGTTCTCTATGCAGCCACTGTTGCAGAGGGTAAATAGAGAACGTGCCGATGGATAACTCTGATTTTCACCGATGCTTTTGTTTTATTGATCAAACTTTTACTTCATGATGTTTTTTGTTTCGCCATCGAAATGGTGTTGATGATTGATCGGAGTACTAATATTTTGTGTTGATGACATGGTGGCAACATTGAACCTTTGGTTGTGGAACCCATTTTCTCTCCACTTTCCACCGTTGCGGTTTTCTAGTAAGCTATCTCACCGATGTTTAGTGGTTATGAGCTTCGACCTTTAGCTTTTAGAGTTTCTGATCGCCGACGTTTTTTGTTGACTGCAGAAGCCGTAGGTTGATTGTTTCCCACCATTGTGGCTGTGTAGTACGTTATATTTCTGATGTTTAGTTGGTTTATCTGTCGATGCTTTCCTATCTAGTTCCCCATTGCCGACCGCCGATGTTTTCTGTTGACTGCGAAACTTTTAGTCCATTTTTCTACTGTCATGGCAGTTGCGTAATGAAATTTTCTACCGACGCATTATGGGTAGTGGTTCCGATCTCCAACGCCTGTACGAAAGTTTTTGTGTTTTATTTTGCCAACATTTTATTTTTTCGTGGAAGCCGTAGTCTTTATGGTTTTTGCCATTACGGTGGCTTAGTGAACTGATCATCCGATGCTATAATGCTTCCGCCCACTGGTGAGGAGTTTGTCAGCCCGATGCTCAGTTTTTCCCACCGGTAAGGATTTCCTGCCATGTTTGTGAGCTTTTACCATATTTCTTGGGCGACTGAGGTTTTCTGTTTTTTATCAAGTTAAGGTTTCACGATGAAAACGTGGTACCAGGCTTCACATTTGATGCTTAGTTTTATTGATAGTATGGTTTACGTTTGATTGAAAGTTAGATGATCTTGAATGCAGTCCGGATTGATGATGAGTTTTTTGTTTTAATTGTAGATAGACCTATAGGATTTTTCAGACCCAGTTTGATGATTGTTGCTTCAGAGAAGACATATATAAAAGACAAAGTAGCATCAATAGCAGCAAAGGCCTAGGCTTGGAAAAGGTTCATCAGTTACTGAGCTGGTCCCTTTTTATGAAGTACTCATAAGTCTCAATCTGAAATGTAACGTATTATATGAATCATGAGCACTCACAAAAGGACAAAGGTTGTGAGATTAAACGGTTTGGGGAGCCCAAAGGTCATCCAGGGGGGGGGGGGGACCCAAAGGTTTTGTTGTTTTGTATAAATATAGGAGAGTTAGAAGGAATAAAGGACTTTTTCCCAGATAGATTTGTGAGAGTGTGATGTAAGAAGATCTATTTCCTTTTGCATAAAGAAATTACAATTTTCCTGTTGGAGAAAGATTTGTGGAAGGTTTCAAATGTTGTGCTATGGATTTGTTGAATGTGAACTATTTCGTTTTCAGCTGTTATCCATTAACTGTGAGATCGTTCTAACTCTTTGAACCTATGTTCTTGTTATGAATGTGCTCTAGTTTATTCTATGAAATTTCCACTATGAGTAATGAATGTTGTTCATAAACAATTAGCTATCTGGTTGTTCATATATCTATAAATGTTCATGTGTTTTGAAATAAGTAAAAACTATCTATGATTTTTCTTAATGCATGCACAAAAGACATTACTCATTGATGAATAATAATCTTGCTCCCTAGGGATAGCTTAGATAATTAGTTTTAGTTTTTTCTTGCGCTGTGTGGTTTAGATGCGAGAGAGTTAAGATGAGAGGTAAGAACCTGCGCATCACATTGTGACCGCTCCTCGTATTCTCTATCAATCTGCATTTTTAGATAGGCACTTGCATCTCATACTTAAATACAAAAACTAAAAACATACACGATGGACTGGGCCTTAACCGGTAAAACCATTTATTTTTGTTACTTGACCTACGGTAGCCGGACCGTAAACCAGACGGATTCCCCATACCAATCAGTAACGGGCTAGTTGGAAACTTTTACTAGGGTGAATCCTTAACTGTTCTTACCTACGATTTTCTAGGCCTCAACAAGTATGTTGACAAAAAATAATAGTTTGCTGGTATCTTTACCAAGACACTACCCAAGGAAGGTTTTGAGCATCTTAAATGGAAGTTTGGAGTAATTTGCTTACAATAGTTGTAGAAGTAGAAGTGTAATCTAAGGGGGAGATATGACGATAGGGGGAGCTTCCAAAAGTAAGGCTTTGTCACTAATGTCAAAGGGGGATAAAATTGACCAAGAGAAAATATTGCCATGAATGCCAAAGGGAGGAAATGTTGAAAATAGTTGTCAATTGATGTCAAAAGAGTTCAATAATGACAAAGGAATAACCAGAGAACATGATGTAGGGAAAAATGAGTGTAAGATAAAGGAATTATAAATTCAGATTGTATTTCGATGAATAGTGGTTGAATCGATGGAAGAGTTAGAGGAGATGAGGATCTACAACATAATTCACTACGAAGACTCAACAACCATTCAATTAGGTGATCAACGGTGAATATTGATTCAACGAATGGAATTTATCCCACATTGGCTGCGCGTTTGAGTTTGTATGTGTTTATATGCACTGGCTTCACTATGGTTAATCAACACATAGAGAAAATGTATTGTGGGGGATCTAGGTGATTGGACTCCATGATAAGTCACCAGCCTGGAGCTTGGGACAACTTGTCACGCCCCCTACCTTTTGGAAGAGGAGACCATGAACATATTTGATGGTTAGAATAAATTATGTTGAAGATCTACGGTTACAGAGCGATCCACAACATTATAGCGCAATCCGCATTTGATTGTAGATCAACATTTAGGAGTGAAACTGAAAGGAAATTGAAGGTTCAAAATAAATGTCGAAACGAAGTTGCGGAAAAAAATTACAGAGGTCCAAAATATGAAAGTGTGATTCTACATTTTGCAATCCGAAGATTGAAAGTTAGGAAAGCATCCGCAAGAGATCGACAATGAGGAAGAAAAATTTCAGAAGTAATGTTTTAGATTTTATGAACCCGCAATACACAACCTGCAATCTGGAAGATCGACGATCAAGAAAGACTCTGCAAGAGATCGACTATGTGAAAGAAAGACTGTGGAAAGGAAATTGCAGAAGTATTTTCAAGAAATTTGGAAAACCAACAATCCGCAATCTGCATTTGATCTAATATCGACAATCAGGATGAAGTGTTGGCACGATCCATACCAAAAAAACCTACATAATAGGGGTTCTAGTCTGTCAACACTCAACATGCTGTGATCTCCTTGAGCATTGACCCAGACAGGTTTTACCCTGTCCAGCAACACCCGTAGAGAAGATGAGGTATCACCTAAGATGTTCGAGGGAGAGCTGTTGAAACCAAGCTTCTGCAGTATAGAGGAAGATTGGTGCATCAAAGATTCATCGGCTTAATTTCTGGATCTAATCTACTTACATGCTTAGAAACAGAACCGTTCATCATGTCACATTATTCATTCATCATTTTAGTAGATCTACCAGTGGGGAAGACGGATCTAAAAGCTGACAGTATCCATAAGAAGAAAGCATCACATTATCCATTCATATGTATATCTATTCATCATTCATCATCATAATTGTAGCAATGTAAAATAGGAAAAGATAAAGGTGCCATAGGAGTTCAGATTACATCATATTAAATCTACAGAACAAATCACAGATATTCATTCTCCATGTTTTTTCTTACATGCATAATTATTCTATTTATAATCTTGTGCCTTTACATTCAAGGTCCACTTCTAACGAACTTCTAACTAAATTAACCACTAAGGACCAATATCCCGAAGAAATAGTCAATAAGTACAAAAAGTGACATGAAAATATCAAAAAGTGGACTATTTTCTGCCTATCGCGTTATCTTTTCCTTGCATGGTGTCACATGAGTATGTGCAACATCCTATATGTTGCGCAACTCACTTACCCCCAACCCCTTTCCAATATCCCCCCACCACAGTCTTGTGGCTTGTCCTCGAGCCACGTTAGATGGACATGGTGTACTCGTTGGTCTTCATCTTGAAGTCGTTGTATTGCTGAGAAATTTTGGTGAACTGTGCTTTGAATTTCTCAGCAACATGCTGGAACATAAGTCGATCCTTGTTCAATGAGTGCTCCACCATATTTGCATTTATTTCCTTCTTACCATCATGCACATCTTGCAGTACAGCAACAACTTTCGTCAACAATTGGGCTCCAATATCTTGGAACTCGTCAAGTTGTTCGTTGCATTTCCACTGTCGCTCCTGATCTTTTACCACCCACTACTGTATCTCCTTTAACTCGATGGATCACATGATTGACACAATGGGTGGCATGGTCCGCATTGTGTTCTTTAGCGTGTCCAACTGGTTCTCGAAATCCTGCAATTTTGTTGTAAGTTGTTCTAGCTGCTCATTATTAACAATATTACCTAAAAACTGTGTCATTTCCTCTGCGATATTATTAGTAACTTGCTCCAGTTCATCAAACTGCACCACAAACTCTTCAATGGTGGTATTTGGATTTGCAACCTACTCTGGTGGTGTGTCCAAGTAAACCATAGCGTTTAACATGCTATTTTCTGCCTGGATCTGCACAATGACTTCTCCAAGTTACTTGGTCTCAGGAAATGCATCTAGTTCTATTGTGCTTTCATGGATGTGTTGACAAGTTGCATCAATAGCCTCTTCGACATCTCTTTTTCTAGCAAATAGTTGCGCCTTTTCATTAACAAGGCATTCGGTTTCCTTTTTCATTTCAGTAATATCCGCAGTAGATTTCCTCTCCAATTCGTCCTACACCATCTTCAAGTCTTCAATATCCTGTGCACTTTCTGTTATGAGCTGCTCCTTTCCCTGTTTCAACCCCTCTACTTCCTTCCTCAGCTTCTCATCTTCGTCCTGCAATAGAAAATACTGGTCAATAAGCTCCTTCTACCTATCAAACAACTCCTCGCTGGCGACCCGCTGGATGTGTACTAAAGTTTGGGTTGATATCTTGTTGATATCCAAGGTGATACTTTGCAACTGGTGCAGTTAGGAATTCACATCTGTATTTCCTACGTCAATTGCAATCAAGGGAACCTAGATGTTCCTAGCCCATGGCTCGGTTCTAATTGATTGGAATTCCTACATAGCGACAATCTCTACTGCTCTCTTCAAAATAGCATTATAAATAGAATCCAACTTGTTTCTTACCTCGACAAAGCCTTTCTTGGTGGACTAGCACATTACATTGACTATTGTATCAGATGAATCCGTGATAGCCTTAATAAGCTATTGCAATTGGGCCTCCAACACTGATCTAGTACTACTATCAGCATCCTCCTCCATTGTGTGCTTCGTTTTGATCCCTTCGAGGATGCACTGTGCTTTCGAATCAGTATCAGTCAACGACTCTCCATTGGACTCATGAAGAGTCTACTCTTGGCACGTAGACTCTTCAGGGGCATCTGCAGGTGGCCCCTTTGATACTTCATCTGTGTTGACCATGTTACACCATTCTGCAAGCCAATCCTGAACAACTACTTCCAATTCTTCATCCATCACCTTATAGGCCATGGGTATCCATTTCTTATCAAGGTTGCAGCATGCCTGAATATGAATAGTGTGCAGTATAATGGTGATCCACATAATTCGTTGATGTTTCACTGCTGTTGCGTCTGATAAACTTCCAATTTCAATCATTGCTACTTGCAATGCCTCCCAGTAGACCCAAAAGTGGATCACACAATCCATTTTTCGACCGGCCTCCTCTAACCACTATAAGTTTTGATATCGTATGCCCTTGCACACCTTGGAAGCTTCAACTGTCATTCCTTGGTAATCCTCTAGCTCCATCCAAGCCACCAACGTGATCAAGATTAGTATCCAACTATAACAAAAAGGTCGCTCTTTGACCTGAACTACGACTGCGTCCTCCGTCAGCTGAGTCAACAAAAAAAGGGACTAGTTCATGTGGACTCCCTCAATGCATTTCTGCACACATGTAATAACTCTCGAAGTGCACACCCTCTACTTCACTCTGCAACTCACACACTTCTCTCAACAAAACTCAGCTTCAAACACTCTCTGCAACTCAACTCAACATAGCTCAAATGGTGTTTTTGATCTACAGTGAGGACCTTCTTATAGCACACGGCCAATCCATCAGTCATTATTACTAAATCGTCTGTGGCCATCATGACTAAATCCTACATTAATCACCTAAATCCGTCGTTGATTCTATCAATCCAGTGGTCAGATCATCCATAAATGCACATCATTTCAACAAGGGTCGTCAGCTAACTATTTTCATTTATTGCTGATTTGACTCTATCGCATCCCTTTGACTACCGTAGTTTGGCTAACGAATCTATGCAACTAACTCCTATGCTTGCATAGCCACTTCCTCTTGGCATGCCCTTCTCTCCTCTATCTACTCTACTCTCTTTTTTTTCAGTACACAGTGCTTCAGGCATTGCGCGGTCCTTTCCCCATTCGATAGGCATTCAAGCGGCTACCATTCACGAGCTTTGGAAGTGCCATGCCATCTAACTATTGTAATTGAACTAAACCTACATAGGTAATAGAATTGACAAGATATGGGCCAATCCAGTGCATTTGTATCTTACCTGAATGATTTAAGAATTTGCTATCGTATAGCAACACCAAATCTCCTTGTTGAAATTGTTTGTTCTTTATGTGGTGATCATGCCACGCCTTTTCTCAATATTTCTCAACATTTTGGTGGAAACCCACAATGAAACGGTCTTCTTTGAGTTGTACCAGTTGCACTACGTGCTCCTTTAACGCAACATCATCATCCATTTCGGTCGCAACAGTAATGTGCAGATTGGGAATGATGTATTCCATAGGAATAACTGCCTCTTTCCCATATACCAATTTGAACAATGTTTTCCTCATCAATATCTTGCACATGGTATGATAGGCCAACAAAGCTATAGGAATCTTCAGATCTCAGTCATCTCAGTTAGTGTTACATACCTTGGTAAGTGCATGCTCCAATATTTTGTTGAATGCCTTCACAGTTCCATTCGCCTACGGATGGTATGGTGTAATTTTCTTGTGTTGAACTTACAATTATTTTTTTAGAACTCTTACTATGCGGTTGATAAAATGACTACCCTAGTCACTCATCAATATTCTTGGGCACCCAAACTGCATCACAATATTCTCAAATAGAAATCTGGCTGCCGTCGCAGCAGTATAGTCCACAACTGGTGCAGCCTCTGCCCATCTCGTCAGATAGTCCATCATAGTGATTATGTAGCATGCACCAGTTCATTTCCTAGGTGGGTTGATTAGACCCACAAAGTATACCAACCATTTATCAAAAGGTTGCAAAGTTACCTGTGGTACAAGCGACATCTCATCCCATCACGATGGTTTTCGAATGCGTTGACAGACATTGTAGCTCCGCACATTACCTACCACATCATTATGAAGAGTGGGCCACCAAATCCCTGCACAAATCACCTTCCACATGGTATCCCATCCTCGATAGTGTCCCCCGGCTATGCTAGCATGCGATTCTTCCAAAATCTTCTCTTGTTCGTGTGAGAGGACACATCGCCACAAAATTCCATCAGGACCCATCTTATACAAGTGTCTAGCAGTCAACTGAAAGTCAAAAGATTTAACCACCAACTACTTCTTTTGACTCACAAAAAGTTCTTCTGGTGTGACTCCTGTCACCAAGAACTGGATTATTGGAGCATAATTGTCGTCTTCCATTTCAACTCGAAACAACTGTGCATCAGGTAGTCCATCTTCAATGTTAGTATGTTCCTCATCCATCTCGATTCTGGACAAATGATCGGGGCCAACATTCAGGCGATCCATATTCACAATGATCTCAAAATCAAATTCCTGAAAGAGGAGTATCCATCTACATATCTTCCCCCCCAACACAAGATTATTGACAAGATACTTCAAAGTCGAATGGTCAGTAAACATATTGAAGTGACCTCCTGGAAGATAATGCCTGAATTTCTGCACATAAACCATCGCAAGTCCCTCACGCTCCGTGGTTGTATAATTCTTCTCTATGAATGATAACTTTTGACTTGCAAAAGAAATAGGGTGATCCAAGTCGTCGTCACCTGGTTGCGTAAGCACTACTCCTAGTGCAATAGAAGATGCATCAACATGAACATGGAACTCCTTGTTCCAATATGGGAATACAAGTATTGGTGCTGAAGTCATCTTGGCCTTCAGTGTATAGGAGCTACTCCGACACTCAAGATTCCATTCAAATGCTGCATCTTTCTTCAATAATTTCTCCATAGGGGTAGTGATCGCAGCGTAGCCTCTGATAAATTTGTGATAATATCCCATGTACCCCAACGTTTCCTGAAGCATATTCACGTTGGTCAGTGGGGGAAAACTCAATATGAGAGCTATCTTTGAAGGGTTGATCAGTAACCCTTGCTTGCACACAATATGACCTAACAGTATGAAAAATGGGCATAGAAAATGCGCTTTTTGGAGTTCAGCGTGATATGATGTTGTCGACACCTTTCTAGCATCACTCAAAGGTTGACCAAATTATCTTTGATTAGGTCATGCATTGTCCAATCATCCATGTACACCCATAAGAAATTTTGAATGAAATCCCTAAAGGAATCAATGACGACCCAAGAGAATACCACGGGGGAATTATTCAATCCAAAATGCATCACTGTATATTGATAACATCCCCATTTAGTAAAGAATGTTGTTTTATGTCAATCTTCCTTGGTGATTCTGATCTGGTGATAACCTGAAAACTCATCTATAAAAGAGTACATTTCTTGACCACCTACTCCTTCAAGTTCCTTATCAGTAAATGGTTTTGGAAACAGGTCATGCATACAAGCATCATTTAGTTTTTTGAGGTCGACGCATATATGAACTTCATCAGTTTTATTATCTTGGACCACCATAGGACTGATCCATTCTAACTCTTCGACAGGTTCAATGATTCCAGCATCCAACATATAATCAATCTTAGCTTTGACCATGTCTTTGTATCGCAGATTCAGCCGATATGGTCTCTATCACACTAGTTTGGCATCTGGCTTCAGCGGGATTTTCATTTCCCCTAGGTCGGCCAATATCCCTTTCATCTCTGATAATTTTGTCAAAAACAGATCTTGAAACTCATGCAGGAGATCCTTGATCTTGGACATGGTCTCCTCATCCCATTATTCCCCAACATTTGCAAACTTCGGATTCTCTTCCGTCCCAATGTTAAATTTCTTAATCTTCAGCAGTTGAGTCATGGGATCGGTCGGCACATTTAGTGCCGTGACATCTTGACTCCCTTCAGTCTCTAGAATATTAATATTTTGCAACTCATCGTCATATTCCATCTCACTAGACATGTTATAGAATTCTATCATCGATTGCATGTGGATCCACAAGATATGCGATTGGCACAACTTTCAATACTACATCCCGAATGATTTGAAGTGCATTGTGGATGTCAGGATTGGTGTCCATGAAATTAAAAGTGTGGGAGAAACAAACCGTCAACTAATCCTAGGTAGTTATTTCTCCATGCATCTCTGTGGATACGTACCAAGACCTATACATTTCATCCAAGGTATGAATAAAGGCATAGACCCATTCATCCTTTGGTCATGCTGCCCATAGTGTTTGAAACTCTGCCAAATGGCTGTTAGGGTCATTCTTCCCATCATACTTCCTAGTGTGGTACACCTCTATAGTAACAAACAAACTATCATCAGCCTGTGACACTATGTCCATCCAGTAATTTATTTCTTATGAGTTTCCCATCAGCGGGCAAGAGTAGCTGTCAGTGCTTCCTTTGGTGCTAACAGTCACTGTGGCTATGAGATTCTCTCTTCAAATACTATTAAAAATGTTGACATATCTGGCAGCCCTTCATATACTAATAATTCAACAATTTCAGTTGCAACATGACATAGTGATTGTGTAATCAAACCACACTTTCTAAAGGATACCTCATGCATGCAGTTTTGCCAATTTTCGAGTGCATCATCAGAATCAGAGGAAGTAGAGCTAGCACTATGCCAACCAAGTTCTCCCTCTACAGTCAAGTGGATATAGTCTCTAGAGATGTTGTAAGCATGATCTCACCCCTTGAAAACTTCATCCTTCATAGGTTCAATGTATCTACGGCCCTCATTTAGATCAATGGGTGCGATGACTCGAATTTCATCATCCGCTTCTTAAAGTTAATCATGGCCATACTGTCATCATCCCATCCAATCCCCATAAGTGCAGGATATGAGCCTTCCCCATTAACGACTTCAATTACATCAAAGTCAGTGTGTTCTCATACCCTCAGCATCTATAACCAAGTTCATTACCCATCCAATTGGTTGCACCTTAGCTTGAGTCTCCAATCGCAGCTATACAGGAGACCAACCCAACGTTGGAATCCCCATTGTTTTCCAGGTCTGCTTAGTTAGGATGTTCACATCTGATCCCATGTCCAGGATGACTGAGTCCACCTCATAGTCACCTATCTAGATATTCATACGCATCTCTTTACCTATCTTTTTCTTCTGCAAGGATTTCACTACATATTCCTTTAGGTCCTTTCCCAGATGGTACAACAACCTCTCAAGCTCAACAAGAGCCTCGGGATCTCGTGCTAGTGCTAAGCATTTCTCAAAGAATTGCTGCAAGGTACCATGCTTCCACGATGGTCCTACTTCTAAGGATAAATTAAAGGTAGATGGAATTTCATAGACAGGTGACTTACCAAGACTTCGTTCGATCACATCCTGAAGTTCAAAAAATGTCTCTCTTTTAGTCACGATATCAAACACCGCTTTCTTCTTCCTGGCTAATCGAAATTATGGCTGTGTTCCATCATCTCTTGTCTTTGCACCTCTATGAGTAATAATGGCAACGTCGACATCCTGCATTCTGGGATCTATTGAAATCGTTGCAACTATTGGACCTTAAGTTTGGTTCATCAACGAAATCTGAGCCAGTAGTGGATTCTAGTTTACTAGTGGGTTCATTGGCTGATTCACAATCTGGTTCTAGAGTGGAACTTAATTCTAGGCATGGCTCTACAACTGGTTCTGGGTTGGTATCTAATTTTGAGTCTGCAACTGGGCGTGATTTTGCAACTGCGGAACGTTCTCGGTTTTCCATCTTGCGACCTCTTCCCCCTCCTCGCTAAAATCCTCCTCCTCTTCCTTAGAATCCTCCATGGAATCCTCCTTGTTGTGGGTACTATGGCTGAGATACCTATTATGGTGGGGGATTCAGATGTTGTTGAATAAAGTGCACTGCTTCAATGTATTGTGGCTTCACCTGAGCCATCGACATTTGATTATACGGCTGCTGCAGTGTGAACTGCAGTTGTGGCGCAAAATGTGGCTGCGGTTGTGGTGGAAAAAGATACAATGGCGATGACAGTGTGTACTATGGTTGTAGTTCATAACTTACCACCTGAGGCTATGGATGTGGTTGTTATACTATGCGGTGACCTTCTCCCTTCACAAAATACAAATCATATGTTTTGTCCTGAAGTAGATCGTATGCCCTACAGTCTCTATCCTCATGCTCGATTAAGCAATAGAATGAACAGTATAAATTGGCATGTTTGGACACCATGTTTTGCATATAGCTACATTCCTCATGTCGATGTCCATAAACTTGGAATATGCGACACCATGGCACACCACCGCTACTCAACGGGTTCGGAGCTCCAGATAACAGATAATTTTTAAAGTCAGGGGAAGTATCTTTGATGTGGCCATCTGTGTGACACTGAGTACACCAAATATTTGCATGTTCCTCCTTACCTTTCTTGATATCCTACAGCTGGAGTGTGAGGTTCGCTAGCTGTGCCTAAATTTGATTCATCCTAATTGCACTCTCCCTAATTGGTGAAGCTTAGAGCTTCATCATAATCTCCAGCGCTTCACTCTGCATCGCTATCTTTTGCTACATCAATGGTTGTCGGATATGAGAAACCATATGCGATAAAGAATTCTTTATGTTGGACATCACTCAGAGAAAAATTGACTATGTCCATCATTTTCTTCAGCCTCTGATTGAAGTCCCAAATGGTCTCATTAGGAAGTTGCTTGATTTCCTTTAGCTCCGTAATGTATTGTTCTTCTGAATTTGGTTTTCTGAATTCCTCGATTAGTCCCCTGAGGAACTTGTATAAAATTCATAAACCAGTTGAGCGCATGACCCCTCATATTAGTTGCTAACTGTCCTTTCTTGACATCATCGCCAGTGGCCTATCTAACAGTCCACACTGCTTCACATAAAAACTAGTACTGCTCAGAATCATTGGTCCCATTTCCATGGAACAAATGTAGCTTCATATCGTTTCCCACCATCCTGGGTAGCCTATTTAGAAATTCTACTCTACTACTAGGCTGTTTCTAGAATGTCAGACAAGTCGATGTGGGACTTGTAGTTTTTCCTTATTTGGAGTAGTGTGCGGAGGTGTGAGTACGTTGTTGTTGGGATTTGATCTTAATTTCATCCTAGGTGTAGCCTAGGCCTGGTCGTTTGCATCATCGCTATAGGGCTGCTTCGTCTTGTGTGGTTGTCCTTCGCAGTCTTGCGTTCCGATCACAACAGAACCTTCCCCTGTCCTCTTCCTCTTCTCTAGTCAGAACCTTGCTCCTCCCCTTATACAACCACTTCCTTCCTCAGCATCCCTTACAATCACGTTGAAACTTTCACCCATATACCCCTTATCTTCTCATTTTTCTCCCCCCTTGGTCACGGTATCCACATCCTCCCCACACCGGGGTGCTACTACTCTAGGTGCATCTTGAGTATACCCTTTTCACAAACAAGCATTTTAATCAACAATTGAAGCGACAATAAGAACCTACCTCTGGTAAGTTGAAGAAATATCTCTCTGCTTCACTGTAATATTTATTGGTGTTGACAATGAACTCGGTGATATATCCCTCTAGGATACGATCCATCCAGACCTCGACAGTGTGCGATGCTCTGTTTTCAGTTTCCTACAACTCTTGGATTAGTTTAGGGGTCTAAGACATCAGTTCTCCTCCTTGAAAGTTTGTCTTCTTGTATGTGAGTTGTGCCAGCCACTCGTACAATATGATAGGAAATTCACTGAATAAGTATTTGTGTGGACTGTCATGTATGTATATTGCTAACCACTGACATTTGTTGTCATCCGAGGGTTCTGATTTTCTGCTTCAGCGAATTCTCTCAACTTCTGATCAAATCAATATCGAAGTTCTGTTCATGTTAGATGCCACATCCATTCTTGGGTAACCATTTATTTGATGCTACATAACCTCCTCTCAGTCACAACGAAGTCCCGACAATGGAACCATTTTTTAGCGCAATCACGACCAACAAAACCCAATTGATAGGGGTTCCACTCTGTCGACTCTCAACACACCACGATCTCCTTGAGAATCGGCCCAGATAGGTTTTACCCTGTCCAACAACACTTGTAGAGCGGATGAGGTCTCACCCAAGATGCTTAAGGGAGATCTGTCAAAACCAAGTTTCCGTAGTATGGAGGAGGATTGGGGCATCAGAGATTCATCAGCTTAATTTCTGGATCCAATCTACTTACTTGCTTAGAAACATAACCGTTCATCATGTCGCACTATTCATTCATCATTTCAGCAGATCTACCAATGGGGAAGATAGATCTAAAACATGACAGTATCCATAAGCAGAAATCATCACATTATCCATTCATATGCAGATCTATTCATCATTCATCATCAAAATCGCAACAATGTAAAATAGGAAAATATAAAGGTCCAATAGGAGTTCATATTACATCATATTAAATCCGCAGAACAAATCACAGATCAAAAACAAACAATGATCCAGTACCATATCTTACTGTCTAGTATCACATCCGATATTCATTCTCCATGTTTTTTCTTACATGCATAATTCTTCTATTTATAGGCTTGCACCTTTACATTCAAGGTCCAATTCTAACGAACTTCTAACAAACTTCTAACTAACTTAACCACTAAGGACCAATATTCTGAAGAAATGGTCAATAAGTACAAAAAGTGACATAAAAATATAAAAAAGTGGACTATTTTCCGCCTATCGTGGTACCTTTTCCTTGTGCGGTGTCACGTGAGTATGCGCATCATCCTAGATGTTGTGCTACTCACTTACTCCCAATCCCTTGCCAACATAACTTCTGCATGATATCTACGACGTGGAATAAATCTTGCAGAATCAATTTTAAGAAATTTGGAAAAACTGCAATTTGCAATCTGCATATGATCTAAAGATCAATGGCCAGGGAAGAGTCCACAAATAAATCAACGGTGTAGAACATGTCTCGTGGAAAGGTAGTTACAGAAAGAAAATTGAGGAAGGATTTTTGTTGCGAAAATGTCATTGCGAAAAAAGGAAAATTCAAAAGAATTTATGGTGAATAATTATCATTGCAGAGAAGCAATTTTGGTAATATTTTGTTGTGAAAATGTATGAGTGATAAATATAAATAGAGTTTAGAATTGTTAAAGTGAAGAATTGAGTTTTATTGAAGAGGCACGATCTAAGAATGAAAAGGAGCAATGATGAAGAGATGCATTCACAGAAAACATGTTAAAGGGTATTTATAGAGAGAGTGTTGAGTGAAAGAAGTTTTCCTTGCAATCCATATCATAGAAGCAACTAGAAGAGGCAGATACCAATGACGTGAAGAAGTATTTGTGACAAATATTGAAGGAAAAAGAGATCTGGAAGATTGAAAAAAATATAATGGGGTGAAAGGGTGGTTCTAGGGAATGTTACAGTCATGCAAGGAGGTTGTTTCCTCCTTCCATTGGTAGCTAGTAAATAGGGTGTAGTAGCATCATTTTAATAAAAGATGGTAAAACTAGGGTGTCTTAGCCTCCTTCTAGTAGTAGCTGGTAAATAGGGTGTGGTAGCATCCTTTCAATAGTACCTGATAAAACTAGGGGGCGTAGCCTCCTTCCAGTAGTTGCGGGTAAATAGGGTGCAGTACCAACCTTGTCTGTAGAAGTAGGAAGAAACTATTTGTAAATCAATTTTGTAGTAATAGGAAGTATTGGAGGTTTACCCAATTGGGATTCCACGATAAATTTGTGTTCTTCCTATTCTTGTTGATCATGTGCATTGATGAATAAATTAAAAGTGGTTTATATTGTTAGAAGTTATCAATACTAGTGAGGGTACTTGTTTTGAGGAAATACAGTATGATCTCACTAAGATTTCATATGTTCATAGTTATTCATTAGGTACTTTTCTATTGGTTTCTCTTGTAGCATATGATATGCTCTGTAGTATTTCTCGTTGTGGCCCACCGAACGACAAAATTTACAGTATGTACTGCCTGGCGCACTTACGATTTTCTGTAAGTATATTCATTCTTCTGACTGATGTCCTCTAGTCTGGTAGATTCGACACCAAATACCTTGTGTATTCATCATATTCAGTGCTCCTGATGCAACATAATTCATAAACACTAGGAAATTATCCTTATGATGTCCTTTCATTATGCATCTGGTACACCATAGTTATTCTTGTACTTTCTTCCCTTTCTTGATATTTTGAAGTTGCAGTGTAAGGTTAGCAAGTTGCGACTGGATTTGCATCATTCCTACACCAGTTTCTCTGACTGATGAAGCTTCTAACTTCATGGCGATATCAAGAGCCTCACTCTGTGATATAATTTTTTGCTACATTAATGGGACACAGATATGTGGCAACATTGCTGCTATAAACCATTCTTTGTGTTAGACATCCGAAATTTGAAAAGTTACTTTGACCATCAAAGTCTTGAATCTTTGGTCAAATTCCCAAACAGACTCTGTAGGTGAGTGTTTCATTTTTTTGGGGCTCGACCTTCAAGGTCCTCTATTTTCGCAACTCTACGGTTGTGGTGCGAAGCTTGTAAGCGGAGTTGCGACCCAAAATAGTCTTAGGGGTGTCGGGGTTGGGTCAAAGCCCCTCTTTTTGTAAATAACCCATGGTTTGAACTCATGGTTTTTAAGCCCGTGGTTTAAGCTCATGGTATTGTAATAGTGCACTTGTATAAATAGGCACTTATGTAAAGGAGTAAGGTTAGGCTTTTAAGGTATGACGATGTGATGTGAAGCTAAGGCCTATTTTTTGAAGGTTAAGTCCTAGTTGTGTGCGTGGATGACCTCTGTAGCTATGTGCACAGAGGGTTTTTGTAAGAAAGGTTAAGTCCCAGCTGTGTGCGTGGACGACCTCTGCAGCTGTGTGCGCAGAGGGTTTTTGGTGATTGAGAAGATCTGCAGCTGAGTGTGCAGAGATATGCAGCTAAGTGCGCAGCTTTGGGGGATTGAAGAGATCTGCAGCTGAGTGCACAGATCATAACTATGGTTTTTGTAAAGAGTTGAATATAAACATAGTTCTATGGACGTAGCCCCTACACTGGGGGTGAACCACGTATATCTTGTGTCGTGGTGGTTTTGTTGTTTGTTTTTATTCTATTTATGCATTTGTTAAGTAGATAAGGGATAAAGTAAGATAAACTGTTAAATAATAACTTCGCTGTGAATTCCCAGTTAAGGGTTAAGCAAGTAACTGTATGTTTATATAAACCGCGAAGCTAATTAAGTGAATATTGAAGCTATTTATTGTATGATTATTATTTGCACATTATTTGTAAGACTAAAGGTACAGTAATATCCCTCTTTCACTTGCAGAAAACTGATTCTGCAGCACCCCATAGTTGTTTTGGGTGAGACTGCAACCTGTTCGCAGGTTATTGCCAAAAGGGCCAACACTGTGGGTCTTTTGTTGGTACGAAGATAAAAGGATAAAACCCAGGTCTTCCCATAGCCCAACAAATTGGTTCCGTTACCGGTTGAACTCAGTATCTGCTTAAGGGGGATTTACGTCGTACCTAGAGGGATATGTTTTGGAGGCCCTCAGTAAAGGAAATCGGTGATTGGATCGAAGATACCTATCTGAAATTTGCTGAACAAGAAAATAAAGATCCTCGTCGTAGCTCAGACGACTTCTTGCAAAGGTACGTTTTTTCTGATATTCATGAAATTTTCTTTCCTATCAGCCACATAGAATTGCACCAGTGGTTATCTAGGTTGACAGAACGTAAGAAACACTTCAAAGAAGATCAATTTCTTGCCTGGACCCTGGAAATAATTAAGATATTGAAAAGGGTGAACAATGCAATATCAAGAGCTGTTGATTTCTAGACAACGTGAACCCTTGAAGCATTTGTGACGGAGTTCGCCATCGACACACATACTTCTTTTAGCGAAGCATAAAGATAGTTTTCAAAGGACCAAGGGGTAAGTACTTGAATTCATTTAGTTTGACAATTAAAATGCTTTTGGCTAAGAAAGGCATACTGCTTATCGAATCAGATTGCTAGATTTTGCTACTAACCTATGTTTGGAAGTGAAAGTGACTTCGACGAGCAAAGTGGTTTGCTTTGAAGCGGTAAAAGATACAAGAGAGATCTTGGATCCTATACCCTAGGCCAGAATACTGTTTATACCCCACTAAGTCCAGAAGAATCTGACTCTGAAGAAACCCTCCTGTAACTCCGCAGCAAGGACCTATCATCCCTGAGAACCCGTTGCAGTTTGAAAGTAACCCTAGCCCAAATAGTCATGTCGCAGGTCAGTCTTCCTCAGTAAGTCCCCCCCCCCTGTTACCAGTTTTCCTCCTCCCCATCCCTCCCCCCTCGATCTGCTATGGCCCATGTGTAGAGGGGGCCACTTACCTCCTAAATGTCATCATGTAATTATATAGTTTAAAAGATAAATAGATATTAACAAATAAGTAGTTGGAGCGGGTACAACCGCTCCAACCTATCTCATAATGTATAAATAATTACCAAAGATAATACAACAGTGGATTGGACGTCCCTTCCCAAAGTACTTGTCTTTGATGGCTGTGTATGAACTTAATGTATGCTTGAATGATGTTGAAAGCCTAGACTTCAACATTGGCGCCGTTGCCTCCTCTATCCGGTCTGGGTGACAGCAGCAGTAGATGGAGGTGGTTGAACCTAAAGGAGAAGATGTCGTGAAGATGAAAATACTGCTCGTGCATTCGTGAATCTGAAGGGAGAAGCTTAAAGAGACTGCATGTGCGTTGATGAAGAAATGTTATGGGAGACAAGCTGGTCGCGTATTGATGCTCCTGCCAAAAGAAAGATACGATCTTATTATTATTACTTTTATTTATTTAACTGTTAGTTGCTTGAAATAAATTGTATAGTGATGCATGATTCGTGATCAATGTATAATGAGGATGGAATAGCTTGCAAGAAAGTTTGTTTGTGCATGGATAAAGAAATTCTATGTTGGAAGGTTGAATTATCATTATGTTCAGCAACGTGACACATCTGTCTTATAATCCTGCAAATACTAACTGCAAAAGATGATTAGAAGAGTTTCCCAATTCTACAGCAGCCGACCACACGTTATTCATTCCAAGCAATTCGATTCAATTGAAAGTCTGTAACCGTCGAAGGCCAACCAAAAGCTTCAGTACCGACTATGGCAGTTGGCTATTGATCTAACATCGACCGACATCGACACTAGAGAGGTGTATATCGATTTTCGACTAAAGAACACGCTATCAGCTCTGACAGCTAGACTATGGTTGTCAACTGCATTGTGGACTGTATACTTAGCCAAAGATCGTCTCTGTTAATTGGCGAATTCTTTTTGTTGAGGTCTATCAGTCGACCTTTCAAAGACTCGCCGACTATTCAAAACCCATTTGACATTCAAGTCGGTTGACATTGGCACTCAGTTGGGTCTATGTCACTTGTAAAGCATGCTCGAAATCTTAAAATTGTAAAAAGAAACAATTCTGCACTCTATCGATTGAGTCATGTCGGTTGGAGCATGTCAGTTGAAACATGTCGGTTGAGTCTTTAACAAGCAGGTCGGTTGTGTAAAATGAAAAGTATGTCGGGTTGGTCAGTGTCTTCAGTTGGTCGATATGCTCATTCTAGTCGAATTCAACTACTTGTCTTGTATAGTCATTACAGTGATGTGACTCGTCTTTAAATATTTTGAATTCAAGAGGGGGTTAAACGTGAGTCTCAATAGAGGCAGGCGATCCCCTCCAGTATATGTAAATTAAATTGGTATTTTGCCAACCATTGTGAGTTGAGTTTAATGAGGAGTTTAAACGTGGGTCTTTCTTAAAGGCAGGCGATCTCCTCACTTATGTAATGAAGCCAGTATCTAGTCAACTATTATAAGTCTGAGTCATTCTAAAGTAGTCAATCATGATCAAGACCATGCACATGAGTAGAAAACATACAATTTTGTAGGAAATTCATACTCTCATGATAGAAGAAGACGACGACGATGGCATTCAAGCAAATATCATTCACCTACACAGCAAAGCACTTCAATGAGACATGATGACAATGTACCCCTCATTATCAAAATGCTGAAACTGTTCCTAGGTTGTGACCTCGGAAAGCCAGAAGACAGAGAAATGACATAGAAAGTCGAAGAGCCAAAAGGTCCCGCATGCCTGAACCGATGGAGATGCCGGTCAGATGAGCCAGGATGAGGCTTTAAACCAAAAGACCTAGTTGCGGAAGAATATGGTTTCCCGCCATTGTGAGAGGATGAGACTTCGATGGACTATTGTCATATTGAAGACGGAGGTTGAAGAGTAACCAGTCACAGTAGAGCCTTGTACACGTGTGTTTTCCTATCGAGCTGGCGGCTGTTGCGGCTGAGTTACTTATGCAGACCGGTATGCATGGTTGATGCACAGTGAGGACTAATCCGCAGTAGCAGAGACCCAGGATGTTGATGCATATTTCTTTGTTTTCTTCGGGACGAAGAAACATCTTGTTTGTGGGGGAGATGTAGAGGGGGCCACTTACCTCCTAAATGTCATCATGTAATTATATAGTTTAAAAGATAAATAGATATTAACAAATAAGTAGTTGGAGCGGGTACAACCGCTCCAACCTATCTCATAATGTATAAATAATTACCAAAGATAATACAACAGTGGATTGGACGTCCCTTCCCAAAGTACTTGTCTTTGATGGCTGTGTATGAACTTAATGTATGCTTGAATGATGTTGAAAGCCTAGACTTCAACACCATGTAAATGATGATATTAAGCTCCCAGTCTTTAGAGGAATTGGATCAGAGGATCCAAAGCAGTTTTGGTTCTTATGCGAAGCTATTTGGACTGCTAAGAACATTATGGATAAGAATACAAGAACAATGTAGCTGGTCACATCTTTTAGAGACCGAGCCTTGACCTGGTTTATGAAGTTTTCCAGTACTCAGAACTATGTCCTGGCCGATATTAAAAAAACAATGATTAAAGAATTTAAGAATCCTAAATCAGAGTTGCAGTCTATAACTAAACTAAAGGAAATTCAACAGAAGCGAGGTGAATCAATTTGCGACTTTGATCAGAGGTTCAAGGTTCTACTGGATCAAGTTAGCTTCACTATTGGACTAGAGCAACATAAAGAATGGTTCATTGTAGCACTGTTGCTGCATATCAAGACTCCACTTATGCAACAGAAGGTTGCTGATCAGCAAGAAGCATTGGAAATTGCCATGAAACTGGAAACAGCTCCTATCGGAGATAATTCTGGCATAGCCTAGATACAAGCGCAGTTGGAAAAAATGGCATTGGAGCTGTGCGACATGAAAAAAGGGAAAGCCATTCAAGCATAGGTTTGGTGTATGTGATGCAAGATAGAAGGTCGTGATAAAGAATAGTGCCCTGCACTAAGAAATTACCTGAATACTGGTGCACCAAACCTGTTCAACCCTGTTGTTCTCTATTGTGAGATCTGTCGAAAAACTGGCTAGCATCGACCTGAAGATTTCTATCTTCTACAAAGATATGTTCAAGTACCTAAGAATCCCTACTACAGGTTCTGTAAGTCAGTAGGACACAATGAGGATGAATGTCACAGCTTTGATCTCATGAGAGAGCGAACCTATGATGCTTATAGGGTACAAAACGAGGCACAAGGCAATGATGGATATGGCTACCATGGTGGTAACCCAGGTCGAGGTACTTTCAAAGGTCGTGGTGGTATGCCTGGACGAGGTCGAAGCTAGGTTATATGCTATAACTGTAATCAGGAAGGCCATGTAGCTAGAGACTGTCAGAACCCAACTACGATATGTTGATATTGCAGAGTAGTCGATCATGTGATTGAGCAATGTCCACAGTTGATAGCCAAGATACAAGAAAGGAATGGCCCTCCTACTCATAATGTTCAGATGATTTCTATGGAGAAAATACCTACCCCAGCTCTCAATGTTGTTACAAGGAGTGGAGCCATGACGCAAGTGCAGAATACGGAGAAACAATCTGTCGAGGCTTGGGTCCGCAAGACCCCAGAGAAAATTCCAGCCTTTGATGTTGGCAGAGAAAAAGAAACATTTATGGAAGCCAAGAAAGACTTTGCTGATCCCAAAACATCAGTAGCAACTATGCAACAACATCAACATCAGTTACAGTCTCAAGAAGCTTCGCTGGATCAAGTAAGTACACTAGCATCATTTTTGCAGAGTTGTATGAAGCTATTAAGAAACAAGAATGCTTTGAATGAGTTACAGAAAGTTCTTCAGTCTTGCGAATCTCAGCGAAGCTCTGATAAAGGAAAAAATGTTAATAGAGTTAGAAGGACTGGCAGAGAAATGAGGTTGCATGCTCAGATAGGAGAATATGATATGACTGATATCATTTTAGACCTGGGATCAGAAGTGAATGTCCTAACTAAGCAGACTTGGGAACAAATGAGAAAACCTACCCTTGAATGGTCCCCTATCCAGTTGAGATTAGCCAATCAGCAGAATATTGTGCCTTTGGGTAGACTCCCTAGTGTACCAGTAGATATTGATGGAGTCAGTACCCTAGTAGATTTTGAAGTCATTGAAATAATTGGTGATAACAACCCCTATCCAGCCTTGCTAGGAATTGAATGGGAAATAGAAAATGATGCAGTAATCAACCTTAAGACCAGACAAATGACTTTTGAAGGAAAAGGCCTGAGAGTCATAGTACCATTGGACCCTTCGCAAGGAGAAAGGTACACAAAACCAGTAAGAGAGGAATATCAGAATGTTTTAGATCATATTTACAACATCACAGCTAAAGAAGAAGACTATGTTAACCCTACTATTGAAGGTATAATGGATTGGCAGTGTGACAGTTCTTACATGACTGATTCAGATGACGGCCTAGAGAACTGGCATAATCGATTGTATGAGCTACATGGACATCGATGTGCAAGAATTCCCAAGTCTCTCAGATGGCTTAGCTCCCAGACAAGAGCCTTGCCTATTTTTGATGGCTTGACAGACCCAGTAGATTTTATTGTGCAATTTTCAGAGTAGGTACCAGATTCACAGAAAATGGAGACTCTAGATTCAGTATTCAGAGCCACAGCTGCCAGATGGTGGAGTGGTCATAAGAAGTGTATTCATAGTTGGGAAGCTTGTCAAAAGTTTCTTCGCTTGAGATTCACAGATCATCCTCAGGAGGTGTGCAACAGATTTAATGGTAAGACTAGCCCTCAGGAACACTTGGAGCAATGTTGTGAAGCGTGGAAGCATGTGCCTTGTGAAGAATGGGTACATAGGTTTGTACACACTCTGGAACCTATAGCAAAGAATTGGTATGCAGAAGTGGAGCTTCGCCATGGTACTGTAAGTTGGGATAGTCTTGTTGATAGTTTTGTGCTTACATTTTCTATTAATGAGGTTTTCCTTGCTTTAGACGCATCTTTTAGGCTGATCAATACTAAGGTGTTTGATGACAAAGACATAGCCGAGTACCAACCTGATTGGAAGGAACAAGAAGCTAATGCAGTAGAATGCTATAACCTATCCATTGATGATGATGATGACCCTCGCAACATCAATATTCCTGAGTCGGAAGGACATTGCGAAGTACATGGACCAACAGTTGAATCCCCTGAAGTAACTCAGCCCTTGAAGACAAGGAAAGTAAATATTGGATCAAAATAAATGCCTAAGTACGCTACCATTGGATATTATTGGGATGAAGAAATGGTAAGCAAAGTGATTGAACTTCTCCATGAGTATCAGGACTTATTTCCGACGAAGTTCTCAGAAATGAAAGGCATCCTTGGTGATATAGGAGTGATAAAAATACCCTTGAAAGCTGATGCGAAGCCTATGAAGCAGCGTCCTTATAGGCTGAACCCTAAGTATAAAGAAAAGGTTGAGATGGAGCTAGATAAGATGCTCGCTATAGGAATCATTGAGCCTGTCGAAGAGTCCGAATGGGTCATCCCTATGGTGGTCCAAGAAAAGAAGACCAAGGGTGAAATCAGAATTTGTGTTGATCTGAGGAAGCTGAATGATGCTTGTTTGCATGATCCTTTCCCTACTCCCTTTACAGATGAAGTTTTAGACAATGTCGGAGGTCAAGAAGTGTATTCTTTCACTGATGGATTTTCCGGCTACCATCAGATTAGAATTGCTCTAGAAGATCGACATAAAACAACCTTCGCTACAGAAATGGGATCTTTTCAGTATATAGTTATGCCTTTTGGATTGAAGAATGCACCTGCTATTTTTTCCAGAGTAGTCATATCCGAATTTAAGGAATTCATTCATAAGTTCTTAGAAGTTTACTTTGATGATTGGACTATCTTCGGCTTATTGAAAGATCATATATCCAGTTTAAGACTTATGCTAGACAAGTGTAGACAGCATCAGATTTCATTGAACCTGAAGAAGTGCATCTTTTGTGCACCTTTTGGAATTCTGCTAGGCCACATTGTATGCAAGCAAGGATTGATGATGGATCCTGTGAAGATAGCCATTATTGTGAACTTGCCACCTCCAAAGTCTGTTAAGCAACTTTGCACTACGCTTGGTCATACTGGATATTACAGGAAATTCATCAAAGGATATACTCAGATTACAGCCCCTATGGAAAAGAAATTAAAGAAAGATATCAATGGACACCTGAATGTCAGGAAAGCTTGGACATTTTGAAGGAAAAGATGGTAACTACCCCTATCCTAGTATTCCCTGACTGGAATAAGGAGTTTCATGTTCATGTCGATGCATCTTGCATTGCTTTAGGTGTAATATTGGCTCAGTCAGGTGAAGGTAATATTGATCACCCTATTGCTTTTGCAAGTAGAAAATTGTCCACAGCAGAAAAGAATTATACTACGACAGAACGAGAAGGTCTAGCTATGGTTTATGCCTTGTAGAAGTTTCGACATTATTTGTTAGGATCTCATTTTAAGATGTTCACTGACCATTTTGATTTGAAGTATTTGGTTAACAAGCCTGTGTTAGGTGGAAGGATATGCAGATGGCTGATTTTGATTCAGGAGTATGACTTTGAGATCATAGTTAAGCCAGGAAGACTTAACCTGGGGCCTAACCACTTGTTGAGGCTCGAATCAGGAGAAGAACCCACTAGTTTGGACGAGGGTCTTCCTAATGCCCAGTTGTTTTCCATCCAGATGATTGATGACTATTTTCAGGATATTGTTTAGTACTTGTCTACAGGTTTTGCACCCTCTGAGATGACAACACAACAGAAGAAGCAGCTAGTGGTTAGAGCAACTGACTTTACCTTGATAGCAGGACATCTATATAAGATGGGACTAGATGAAATACTGTGCAGATGTGTCTTGGAGCATGAAAATCCATTGATTTTGGCTGAGGCACATTCTAGAGCAGCAGGAGGTCATTATACAGGAAAATCTACGACACAAAAGATTCTAACAGCAGGATTGTGGTGGCCTACGATTCATAAGGATGCACGAGAGTATTGCCACGGTTGTGATATCTGTCAATGGACACGCAAATCATCCAAGAGGGATGAGATGCCTCTGGTTCCACAGGTAACTTTGCAAGAAGTTGACAAGTGGGCTATTGATTTTGTTGGACCAATCAATCCCCCTGCAAATAAATATGGAGCAAGATACATTATTACAACAACTGATTACCTTACTCGTTGGGCCGAAGCTCAACCATTCAAGGACTGTAGCACTGCTACAGCTGTGAAGTTCATATTTGATAATATTTTGTCAAGGTTTGGATGTCCTAGAATTCTTATAAGTGATCAAGGATCACATTTTCTAAATAAGACTATTGAAGCATTGACTGAATAATTTCAAGTATATCATCAGAAGAGTACCGCCTACCATCCTCAAGCAAATGGAACTGTCAAAGCCTTTAACAAGATTCTTGAGCACGCTCTAACGAAGGTTTACAATGTTAACAGAAATGATTGGGGTCTCAGAATTCCAACAGTATTATGGGCTTATAGAACCACTTGCAAGAAGTTGACAGGCCATACACCTTTTAGGCTGGTATATGGACAAGAAGCAGTTATGCCCATGGAATACATTGTTCCTAGCCTCAGAATATCTGCCTTCATAGAGATGGATGATCCAGCTATGTTGAATGAAAGGTTGGTGAAGATACTGGAACTAGAAGAAGACAGATTCATTGCAGGTTTCCAGTAGCAAGTGCAGAAAGCTAGAGAAAAAGCATGGCATGATAGACACATTAAGAAGAAGCAATTCCAGATTGGTGATCTTGTGCTCTTGTATGACAGTAAATTCATGAAGTTCCCAGGTAAGTTCAAGACACATTGGAAAGGACCATACATAGTTCAAAAAGTTACTGATTGTGGCACAGTTCAGCTAGTTAAATTGAATGGAGAAATTTTACCCTCCATGGTGAACGGAAGTAGATTAAAGAAGTACAAGGACAAGCCTATACCCCCTGATCAAACATAGTACCAAGAAGAAGAGTCTAAGTACTAAGAACAGTTGGAATTGGGTACTAGACTGTAATTAAGCTATTCTCAGAGAGCTGTGGAAGATTGCTAGAAGTGTCGAAGGTTGTGGAATAAACTCTGTCGTAGGTCACAGATTCGACACTTTGTCGAAACTGGTGTCAAGATGTGTCGAAGGTCCTGATGATGGTGACGCTGAAGCAGAGTGTCCCGGGACGGGACACTGGTGAGTCTTAGGGGCCTGTTGGGGCTCGACCTTCAAGGTCCTCTATTTTGGCAACTCCGTGGTTATGGTGCGAAGCTTGTAAGCGGAGTTGCGACCCAAAATAGTCTTAGGGGTGTCGGGGTTGGGTCGAAGCCCCTCTTTTTGTAAATAACCCATGGTTTGAACTCATGGATTTTAAGCCCATGGTTTAAGCTCATGGTATTGTAATAGTGCGCTTGTATAATTAGGCACTTATGTAAAGGAGTAAGGTTAGGATTTTAAGGTATGATGATGTGATGTGAAGCTAAGGCCTATTTTTTGAAGGTTAAGTCCTAGCTGTGTGCGTGGATGACCTCTGCAGTTGTGTGCATAGAGGGTTTTTGTAAGAAAGGTTAAGTCCCAGCTGTGTGCATGGATGACCTCTACAGCTGTGTGCGCAGAGGGTTTTTGGTGATTGAGAAGATCTGCAGCTGAGTGCGCATAGATCTGTAGCTAAGTGCACAACTTTGGGGGATTGAAGAGATCTGCAGCTGAGTGCACAGATCAGAACTGTGGTTTTTGTAAAGAGTTAATATAAACACAATTTTGTGGACGTAGCCCCTACACTGGGGGTGAACCACGTATATCTTGTGTCGTGGTGGTTTTGTTGTTTGTTTTTATTCTGTTTATGCATCTGTTAAGTAGATAAGGGATAAAGTAAGATAAGCTGTTAAATAATAACTTCGCTGTGAATTCCCAGTTAAGGGTTAAGCAAGTAACTGTATGTTTATATAAACCGCGAAGCTAATTAAGTGAATGTTGAAGCTATTTATTGTATGATTATTATTTGTAAGACTAAAGGTACAGTAATATCCCTCTTTTGCTTGCAGAAACCTGATTTTGTGGCACCCCATAGCTGTTTCGGGTGAGACTGCAACCTTTTCGTAGGTTGTTGCCGAAAGTGCCAACATTGTAGGTCTTTTGTTGGTGTGAAGATAAAAGGATAAAACCCGAGTCTGCCCATATCCCAACACATTTCTTTCATCTTCATAATGAAATGTGAATTAGATTTCAATTTTTTTAACTCATCTATCAATCATTCCCGGAAATAATCCAATGTCTTCTGGGGGATTCCTACAGGAACTACAGAGAATTTCATGTACCATTCGAGTGCACGACCTCTGAGGGTCGTGATCATATAATATTTATTTATGGCTTCATCTTGGACCTGTCACATGGTTCATATAGAATCACATAGAAACCATTGTTTCTCGGGGTCTTCCAACCCATTTCCATTAAATATTGGCAACTTTCCTCACATTTTACTCTCACATCCATGAAGAACATTTGCAGCACTTGAGGAGGGTATTTCTGAAATGTAGGAAATTTGGGATATCACTGAACCCTAAGAAGTCCCAATTTGCACTTAGTGAGGGGAAAATCTTAGGCCACATAGTCTCAGCTGAAGGTGTGAAGATTGATCTTGTTAGGGTTGAAGCAATCCAGAAGTTGTCCATACCTAGGTCAAAAAGGGATATTCAGTCATTTCTGGGTAAGATAAATTTTGTCAGGAGGTTCATCCCTAACTTTTCTGAGTTGGTAAAGCACATAACATCTATGTTGAAAAAGGATGCAGAAATCAAATGGAATGACCAAGAAAGAAGCTCTTTTGAACACATCAAGAAGGCTATCATGGAAGCTCCCACTCTCATTAGTCTGGACTATACCAAGGGTTTCTACATCTTCTCCTTTGCATCCTATGACAGAATGGAAGCTGTACTATTACAAAAAGATGATGAATGTCTTGATCACCCAATTGCATTTTTCAGCAAGACATTGAGGGATGCTGAACTGAAGTATGGTCCTATTGAGAAGCATGCTTATGATCTCATCAAGTCATTGAAAACTTTCAAGATTTACATTCTACATGCAAAAGTCCTTGCCTATGTCCCTTCAACTACTATAAAAGATGTGTTGACTCATCCTGACATTGATGGAAAGAGAGCTAAATGGATTTCCAAGCTTATCGAGTTTGACATAGAAGTAAAGCCCACCAAGTTAATGAAAGTCCAAGGTCTGGCCAAACTCATGGCTAAAGAGAAATGTGAACTTTTGGGGATAAATTTCACTTGTGTAAATTCAGCAAATTTGCAAACTAAAATAGCAGCAGAAGTAGTTCAGGATCATAATGACATTCAACAAGTAGCTGAAAACTTGTCCTCATGTGAGTGGTACTTAGGTATTATTCATTTCCTACAAAAATTAGAAATTCCTCCTGGTCTCACTCCAAACCAAGCGCGGGCTCTTAAACAAAAGTCTGTTAAATTCTGTGTAATGAATAAATTGTTGCATTGGAAAGATCTGTCTGGTGTTTTGTTGAGGTGTCTAGATAAAGAAGAGTTAGTTCAGGTCATGCATTAGTTTCATTCAAACACATGTGGAGGCCATCATTATTGGAATACCATAGCCCACAATATTATGAGGGCTGGGTACTATTGGCCTGTCCTTTTTGCTGATGTGTGTACCTTTGTGAGACCCTATGACAAGTTCCAAAGATTTATAGGGAAGCAGCAGCTCATATCCTTGCCCCTTAGACCTATTGTAGTGAATGGTCCTTTCCAGCAGTGGGGTATTGATTTCATAGGTGAAATTAATCCTTCATCCAATGGTCAGCACAAATGGATCCTAGTAGCCACAAACTACTTCACCAAGTGGATAGAGGCAGTACCCACCAGGAATGCAACTCATCGGGTCATCATGAAGTTTTTATATGAGAATATATTTTTCAGGTTTGGTTTCCTAGTAGGGCTAGTAACTGATAATGCACCAGCTTTCAAAGCTGGGGCATTGGTTAACATGTGTGATTCAATGGGAATTCAGCTGGTGCATTCCATGTCTGATTATCCTCAAGGTAATGGCCTGGTTGAGTCATCTAACAAAAGCCTAGTCAGGATCATCAGAAAAATATTGGAGAAAAATCAGAAAAGCTGGAATTCTAAGCTGAAGTTTGCTTTATGGGCTGATAGGGTAACTGGAAAAATATCTATAGGGACTTCTCCCTTCAAGTTAGTTTATGGTACTAAGGCCATTTTTCCCATTCAGCTAATTCTGCCAGTAGAAAAATTCTTCCAGGAGGAGCAAGATGAACCAAATGATATGGTGAGGAGATTGATGGATCTAGTGGAGTTACAACAGATTAGGGAGCAGGTGATAGGAAATTCAAAATCTCATCAACATAAGATCAAGGTTATTTTTGACAAAAGGGAAAAAATGAACAATTTTCAGGTTGGAAATTGGGTCCTCGAGTGGGATACTGTCAGGAAATACAAAGGAAAATATGCGAAGTTGGACTCTCTGTGGATTGGCCCTTTTGTGATAGCTCAAATGTAGTATAACAACACCTTCAAGTTGCAAAATATGGAAGGGGAGGAGGTGTTTGATGGCCCAGTAAATGGGCGATTTTTGAAACTCTATTTTATCTGAGGCTCTGAGGCCTTGTTATTGTAAAATATTAGTTGGTAGGTTGTTTTTGCTTACAAAATAAACTCCATGCCCAATGTAATAGTAGAAGATATTTTTTTTAATTTTATTTGTTTTCCAGGAAAGGAATTTTTGGTCTGGGATTCTTGGGACCTCATAGAAAGGTTCCCATCCCCAAGTAGGAGCGAGATGTTATCTTCCAAAATAAATTTAGTTTTCAATAAGTTCACTCATACAATTTTTTTTTGATAAGATGAAGATTCCAAGTCATATTATGAAGGATATTAGGGTGGCTAACAAAATGAGGATCTCCGATGTTCTATTATGTGATAAAATTAAAATTTTTTAGCTTTCGATAGCTTAGGCAAGCTTTCCAACAACTCATTAGCCACCGAAAAGCTTTGATTTCGGTAGCTAACGGTTTAACGCAGGACCATGATTATCCACCGAAAGCTGGCTCATGACATTTTTGTTAAAAATCTGGGAAAAGGATTTTCGGTGGCTTAGGTGAGATTCTTAGGCACTCATTAGCCACCGAAAATCTTTGGTTTTGGCATCTTAGAGAGCAATCGCAGGAGGACATTAACCACTAAAAGAAAAGAAAACACGTTTTTGGAAAGGGCATCTTTTAGTGGCTTGGGAGAACATGTCGACAGTTCATTAGCCACTGAAAGCTCAGCTTTCGGCAGCTAGTAGACAAAATCATAGGTGCTCTTAACCACCAAAAAGGTCGAAAGAGGAAACGGTTAATTGTCCATCAAATCAAAACTCATTAGCATAAGACATGTCATAATTTGGCAAAGTAAACCACTGAAAGGACGAGGAAAGTGTAGAAAGGTGTAAGTTGATGATTGAAGAGGTAGTTATTAATCTAACCTGACCGATGGGAATCAAAACCCTAATTTACCCTCCATCTATCCCACGACTGCAGAAAATCTCCACTGAATATCAAATTTGAATTAAAAAATGATTATTGGGAAATTTGTCTCGAAGATATTACCATAAGATATCGTCCTCTCACTCAAGCACTTACCAAGTAGTTAAACCCTCAGAATCAGTGCCCTCCCTCCTGTATACTCCACCTTCAATTACATGCATCCTTACTACTCAAGGACACCTCTGAAAATCATCTTGCTAGCCTCTTCCACAGAATTTGAATTTGATTTTTGCAGGCACTCAGGAGCACAATTCAGAAAATGAAGAAAGGAGGGCCTGCTCTCAAGAAAGAACTAGGAGACATCATCTACTTCGAATCACATCCAGAAGTTTTCCAGTTCTTCAAAGATGTAGGATGCTACAAATTTTGTGAGAAAATTCAAGGTTCACACCAGCAGGTTGCTGAAGCATTTTCCCTCTCTTTCGACGGCTCCAAGGCACTGATAGGTAAGGAGGAGTTCATGCTGGATTAAACCCTAATTGCAGAGGTTAATGAACTCCCAAGAACTAGGGAGAAGTGGTTTAAAACCACCATTACTAAATATGTGGATTTTAGATGCTATTTGAAGCCCGAACATAGAGAGTTGGCGTGGAAGAAAAGTGTTCATCCACCTGGTTAGAAGAGAGGTGGCAGCAATATCTGAAATCTGTTGTGGTATATATAACTTGTGAAGGTAGATACAACAGGGCAATGATTTATCATTTCAAACTAATGAACCATTTTACAGGGAAGAGTCCTCTGAATTTACCTTTCTAATTACACAAGAGCCTAGAAAAAATGGCACACCAGGTGAAGGCTCAACCAACTAAGATTGCTGGAAGTTTGTCTCACCATGGCCTCATACAACTCCTTATCCAAGAATTGTTGAAGAGGAGAAGTATGGCATGGACACATTTTTGTTTTGGAATGCTTTTGAAACAGGCCTACAACTAGAAGAGAAGGGAAAGTGTCCTTCAAAGAATTCCACCACCCCCAGGAGTGGAAAGAGGAAAAGAAGGGCTATTTCACCAGCAATAGTAGAGCAGCCTTCTTCCCCTTCTAAAACCAAGCAGGTTAAAAGAAACCTAGACTTCGGTGCAAAGGGAAAGGAAATTACAGCACATATTGGAAACATTTTGAACCTGCCCTACTCAGATTCAGAAGAAGAAAGGGAGGAAGGTGCTGACCTAGCAGAGCAGGTGGTAGCAAAAAATGAAGAAATTCCGGTGAATATGTTTAGAACAAGTGGTGCCCAGTTTCCACCTATATGCTATGTGGATCATGTAGAATTGAGAGTACTAGAAAAGGAGATGACCAGTCTGGAGTTTCCATCTGGAGACCAATGGAAGACAATAGAAAAAATTGGAAAGATGAAATATAAGTTGCATCAATGAAAAACTTTGTCTTAAGGCCCGAGTTATTTTCAAGACAAGAAAATTTTAAATAAGTGAATAAATTTTCAAGTAGTTAAGGAAATACGTTTGTTAGAGGATAAATGAAAGATGTAATAAGGTAGTTATAGATTCCTACTTTTAGCATGCAGGTAGTTAGCATATCAAGGAGAAATTTTGGTGTATTTAAGCACCATTTTGAAATGTAATGAGGGTTGAAACACGTGAGAAAGAACTGATTTTCTAAAAAAAGATCTTCAATATTAATAAAAATATTGAAGAGCCAAGCAGGTTTTCTACCAGATATTCTTGTGTTATTCATTTTACAGTCTGTACCATCTTTCTTTTATGTGAACATTAGAGGAAATTTCAACTCAAAATGGGCCTCCTAAAATGAATTCATAAAATAATAGTTAAAATAATAAAATAATATTAATTAATTTTGGAGGAAGAAAAGAAAAAAACTATTTTTTTGTTTGTATTTTTGACATATCTCCCCGTGTTTTTACTCAAATTTTGATCGGGAGAGCTCGTTGGATGTGGAATTAAATTTTGCATCCAATGAGTACCCACTCGGCATAATTTTAACGGACCCCGCTGCCCCAAAAACAATAAATACCTGAAAAAATGGAATGATGACATCATCATTCTGTTTTTTCAGGTATTTCTCGTTTTTGGGGCAGCGAGGTCCATCAAAAGTATGTCAAGTGGGTACTCGTTGGATGCGGAATTTAATTCCGCATCCAACGAGCTCTCCCGATCGAAATTTGAGTAAAAACACGAGGAGATATGTCAAAAATACAAACAAAAAAAGTAGTTTTTTTTATGATACCTATCCCCAAATTTATATTAAAAAAGTGTTTAATACCTATACGGTATTTCAAATTTAAAGAAATTTCATTAGCTAACACATGATGACATGGAATTTGAATAAAAATTAAAAGGCCCATTTTGAGTTGAAATTTCCTCTAATGTGTGTTTTGTGTTTATATTTTCCATTCTGTTATATTTTCATGCTTGGATAAGTGTATATTGGATCATAATTCATAATTTTATGCCCCAGTTCTTTTGTTTCAAGCATTCACGAGTTTTTCCTCCAAAATTGACACCGGATTCAAATTGTGATGCCCATGTTAATGGACTAGTTCTTATTCTTCCTTATCACCATACAACTAGCATTTTGATTGCAAAAGAGTGACTTTCCTTCCTATGTTAAGAATTCCATTGCAAATCATTGTCATTAATTATTATTCATACTTGCATCCATGCCCAATGACCACCTATTTTAGCCATTACTATCACTAAAACTTGTTTATTTTAAAATACATCTAACCTTTGTGTTTATTTATTGAGAGATCCCTCTCTGGTAGGAAAGAAGCCAACTTTCATCCTAAAGATTGGTTTTCTAGTTACCTTGAACTTATCCTCCCACAATCAAGGGTAAAATACAAGTGATAACAATCATCATCATCAGCATCATGATCATGATCATCAGCAGTAGCATCAACATCATCATCATAATCAACCTCATCCTCATCCTTAGACTCATTAACATTAGTGTTATAATCATAATCAACGTCATCTTCATCATCATCGCCATCATGGCTATCATCATCATCATCATCATTGTCATCATCATCACCATCATCACCATCATCATTGCCATCATCATTATCATCATCACCATCATCCTTGTCATCATCATCGACATCATAATCATCCTCATCATTATCCTCATCCTTAGAAATAAATAAATAAAGTGTTTATTAACACACTCCCCACTATAATAAATGTGAATTATCTTTATTACTTATCCTAATTAATTTTCAACCAGTTCTTTTAAAGCAACAAAAAAAATGAAAACTTTTCTTTGAGTTTAAAGAAGCAAAACCATGTGTGCCAAATTGATGATCAAGGAAAGTGATAATATGCTATGCACCAAAATAGGATGGAGTGTAAAATAGCCTAGTTATGTCATTGTGAACTAATTCAAGTAGTTCTTGTGCTCACCATGATTGACTAGATGGAAATGAATTTTTGTGATGCTTACCCAAGAAACCATGACAAATAAAAATTTCTGCATGAGACAAGGGTTAGGACATGAACCATTTGGTGCTTTGAAAATTATTACAAGTAACAATATTTTTTAGTCAGATGAAAAAATGAACATAATCTAACTACTGAAACTATCATATCTATAATAAGTTAATAACCCATCCCATACGTGAGCATTCCCCTCTACATTATGATTAGAGTTAGTATGGAAGTTCGGTATTCTCTTCTTTTCTCTAATACTACAAACTATGCAATTAATCAAATATACTTTTACATCTTATTTGCATTAAACAAAGGTGATACTTTGATTCTCTAGGGATAATTTTTTACCTTCCCATACAAGATAGAACTACTAAAATGATTCCAATCTACAATAGAAGGACCACTAAATCCAATCATTTTATATCAGTTGCATTCAATTGCTACTCAGTAGATATAGTGTTTCCAACTTGCAAGTTCATTAAGGACAGTTAAACATGCCAAGTCATTACTTAATTCAAATTTCAGTAGTGTTGTACCAAGCCTATAGAGTGGCACTAGAAAGGAAAACATCAATTGAATAAATGCCAAGGGTGTCCCCATGATTTTTTCGAGTGAACTAGAACCATATAAATTGACCTTACTCATTTAATAGAAGGGTACTTGTCCATCCCTTTGGCCAATTCAATCACATGGGCGTCCATACTTGAATATATGGCATTCACATTGAAACATGTTCATTTTCGAGTTGAATTTTGACATATAAAGACAAGCCTCCTCCACGAAACCAAGAAGAGATGTTCAAGATAAGGTTACATTGCCAATTGTTTTTCAAAGAGTGGGATTCCCATAAACCTCCACTACCATTTATTTCTTTCCTTTAGCCTCACACTACCCAAATTTTCCTCCAAAATGTCCTTACATATAGGGAAGTGTTGTCAGATTGAATAATTTGAATTTATTGTTTGAATGAGTTGCTAGTTAGTATGAATGCATAAGTACTATCATTCATACCCTATCTCTACTTGTCCTTCATAGTTTCCTACCTCAACTTCTAGCAACTTAAGACTATTTTTTGGTATGCACATATACAAAAAAACCATGAAACAAGGTGCACATGCTTAAAGAGAATATTGGATATTGTATAATAAACATAAAAAAATCATAAAAAAAAACATTAAACATAAAAAAAACACAAAAACAACATACATTAGATTTTACCATTTACCAACATTGTGGCCTCCCTCCCTACGATCCTTCTACGTAGACATCCCGCACAAATGCTCCATTCCTCTAAGACTAGTAAGAGCAAAGTCAACAAAAATTAACTCGTTGAGAACAAGGAGACATCAACGATAAGAAGACCTCAACAAGCATACCTCCAAAATCGGTTAGGTTCTATCTCTTTCTTGAATAAAACGTTCCCATTTATGAGTGTCATGTTAGCTTGTTGGGTTTGGGTCATTCAACAATATTGTGAGGGATAAATTTACCAAAAAACATACTCTACACCTTAGTTCATCATCAAGATCCATTCTCTATAGTCATGGGTTCAGTTAGTGGATTAAATTCATCTCTCATTTCTAAACCTCGGTTCATTGTCGAGATCCATTCTCTGTAGTCATGGGTCTAGCTAGAGGATTAAATTCATCTTGCATTTTTAAAGAGGGTTTTAATTGTAGTTATTTTAATTACAACTTTATCTTTAACTTAGAACAATTTATCACGATTGCTAATACAGCTGAAAAATAAAAATTGAGAATTGTTCCACATGAATCCATGCATAGGGGTGATTGTATCTGTTTTCCATGTTAATGAGTTATTTCAGTTTTGATTACTAGAGAAAAATATGTTAGCAACAATAGTTATAAACAAATTGTACATCTACTTCAACCCTTTTAGCTATTGAAAATATGAAATTGGTTCAACTAAATGCACATGCAATCAATATTTGAATTCCATCATGAATGTTAATGCATGACTGATACTTTGATTATACTATTTTTCATACTTCGTTCCAAATGGTGAATGATGCTTTCAACTAAAGTATGGAACTAGTGATTGCATAATTATTCCAAGGGACTGATATTATATTTGTTTCATGACATTGGTTTTTTAGATTCATGATCCTCCATGTTTGTATGATATTGGTTTCCTTATTTTAAGTATTCATGAGTGGGGGGTATCTCTTCCATTATCACCATCATCATGAGTGGGGGGTATCTCTTCCATCATCACCATCATCATGAGTGGGGGGTATCTCTTCCTCTATTGCTTCCCATAAATTGTATCTAGACCCAACCATTATTGCATGCAATGAATTTTTGTGATAATGTTGAAATAAACTTAACATCTCATAATATTCTCATTTCATTCATGCCCCAAAATAGTAGTTCCCCAAAATCTCACACATGTTTTGACTGCATGCTTCTTGGTTCAGTAAGCATTGTATAGAAAAAATCGATGCTTTTTTTTACTTTGAAATTACATGCTTACTCTTAGTTGAAAATATTTTCATAAGAAAAATCGTTACTTTTATTGTTATTATATTATATTGTTACTATGGATCTTGGGCACTAGACCAAGACGATGAAGTGTAATGACCTCGTCTCCTATATGGTTAGGTCAGGTTGCTTCTCAAGGGACTAGACACCCCTTGATGATATCACCAACACTTAACCTTCAGGAGTAGTAGGAGGACCATAGGATCACTTCATTTAGTTAGAAACTTCCTATATGGTGATGATGAAAACAATTATTGTATGAAACATGTGGAATATATACCTTAAGAGAGAACACCTTGTTTTTACCTTTGTTCTTGTATTCCTCATTATTCAATTATCCTTTAAGATATTTCCATATTTGGTCCCTTTATGTTTGGCGGCTATGTTAGGGTTTATTTGGTGTTAGGGTTTCATTACACTATAATTCTTCAGATATTTATGAAGAATGGGGTTTTTCTTAAACCGTGAAGTGAACCCTAATGCTGATCTATGTGCCCTAAAACTAAGCCATGAGGCTTATCTATGGGATGGAATGTTGATTAGACTTGGTCCGTGGAATAAACTTGGACTGTTGGGATATCTTGAACTATGGGCTCAATCGTGGCTAGGCTATGAATCAACCTTGGGATGGGATCATGAACTGCTTTGTGGGCCATGGACTATGTTTCCACCTTTTCTGAGCCCGGGATGGAACCATGAACTACTTTGTGGGTCATGAATGCAAAGTGCACTGTGTATTATTGTTATTTTCTTGCACATTGTTATTGTTTATTTTCATCAGTTATAATATTGTTGCTATACATGGAATTTGGTAATGCATTCAAATTTGGAATATATGGAATTAGTGGAATGATCAAGATTTGAAGTTATTGTTCCTAAAGCCCAAGTTTCTAAAGTTTTGTTGGTCCATTCCAAGACTTTGTTCCCCCCTTATTTTCCTAATCGACACCTAGGGGTGGATGATGAAGGAATAAAAAAATATACCTGCTAATTACTTACCTACAATTTCCCTTTCTTGAGAAAAGAAACAAAACAATAGTGCAAATGTGTTCAAGTTCTTCTGAGAATTGAAGGAAAACACAACGACTATCAATGCACACTTCAATTGTTTAAAAATTTGGTATATTTTAACATTATTTGGGGTTCAAACACAAATTCAATTAGTTGCATGATAAAATCACTATCTGAAATGACTGCAATCACCTCTTCTCTATTTTCATGAAAGAGATCAAACAAGTTCTTCCTTCTCACTCTATGTTTTCTATATCATGTCTTCCCAATGCTTATCTACTATGTTTTTAATTTGAAATTCATTCTCATTTCACAAAAGTCAAATGTTTGTATTTTGCAAAAAAGAAAAAATAATATAAAACATAATACAAAATGAAAATAATTATAGGTCACTCTTCACCATGTGCATCAATTCTACACCACACACCTCCAATATCCCTCTATAATAATAATAATAACCCTTGTTTTTTTGTTACATGAATGAGTATTAGTTTTGTATTATAAAAAAACAAGTGTTGGAACCTGGCTATTTACAACTTGGTCGGCTTGGAATATAGTAATAGTTACAGGAAAAATGGAGCTTAAAATCTCTAACATATCCACAAACTTAAAAATTACTATTATAAAGAGAGTCTAGATAACATAAAACCAAAGAAGGAAAACATGATTTGAAAACAAATAATTGGGTGCCTAGATAGATGTCATGGGAGTTCCTAAATCATTTTCCTTCCTCGCTCTTCTTCTTCTCCACCACTTCATTATGAAACTGATGTTCGAAGGCCATGGTACTCAACTAAATTTCAACTTGCAGAAGCTGGTCCAAGAGTTTTTGTGAAATCATATTTTTCTCTTTCTGCTAAGATGTTGTCGTTTCTTCCTGATCTTTTTGAGCTATTTTGGTTTCATGGACGAATTCCTCCAAATGCTCTAGTTTGTCATTGGTTTCCTCCCAGTTATTCCTCAACTTCCTCTTCTGAGTCTTCATGGATTCCTTAACTCGACAAAAATTTCTTCCCATGGTTTCCCTCACATGGTCTAGACAAAAATCGTGACTCTCCTTTCTAGAGTCCATTTCCACATTGAATTGAAGCAAGAACTCCTGAGTGTGGGACAAGTTCCTGCGAGTTCCACCACCATAGGCCAAGAAAAAAAAAGAGGGTAGCTCTGAACTTGGATAGATGGGAAAATATTATGATCCATATCTTCCCGAGCAATCCCATATATAACACCTTACCTCGTGCAACCGGGTAGCATGCTCCATGATTGCATAATTTCCTTCCCCGCCGATGTACAAGAACTTGCAAGTGAAACCACCGACTGATCTAGCTTCATACCTCCCATTCTCGGCTATGAGAAACTAAGAATTTCTCCCATGAGAAAGGTTTAAATCCTGGTTCTTGTTTATCCAAGGATTTCCCCAAATCCACGTGCCTCCTTTCACATTGGCACATGTAATGAAAAATACATTTGGCATGGAAGAGATATGAATTCCACTAGGGAAGAGGGTCTGAGAGCTCCACGTGACCATCTAGTATGAGGGAATTGGGGGCTAAGGAAACTGCATTTTGGGTAGCACAATCATCCTCCGATTTGTTACAATGATTCACATGAAAGAATTAGAACTATGCGACGAGATTTTGAATTCTATAGACAATTTTCTCAAGGTGGAATTCCTTTAGGAGAGAGCTAGAGACCATAAGAGAAATGAGACTTTGGGAGTCTCCAATGACTAGAGATTACAATATTCCTTTTCTTTTTATATATATTACAATAAAGCCAGAGCTTCTTCCTAGTTATTAGTTGCAGTACCCAACCCCCAGGAATACCTCAATTCTTCTATTCCATCAGTACGAATAATCATCCACCCCCCTCTTTCTTCATCTAATAATAATCACCCTCGTTATTGTAAGAAGTTAAAGCATTATTTTTATCCATTGTAACTATGAAATCAATACAATATGGAATACGCTTACCCATAGCTATATTTTTCCTGTGAAGTGGTAATTATTATGAGGGAATCTGAGTTTTTTTACAAAAAATATCGTCCCATGTCTTTGTTTGTTAATGGGTATTCCTTAGATAAATTTTCGTCATTCACAGAGGGAAAATAGAAATTGAGAATTGTTCCACGTGAATCCATGCAGAGGGATGAGTGTATCTGTTTTCCATGTTAATGAGTTCTTCTAGTTTTAACTGCTGGATAAAATCTATTGGTAACAACAATTATGAACATATTGCACAATTAAACTCTCAAATTGAAACTAAACATATAGAAATTCAAACCAACAATAAAATAAACACCTTGAATTAATTTATCCTTCACTTTTTTTCTACAACCCTCTTCCTGGACTGTATTGTTATAGCCTTCTAATATCCGTGCTTACCTTAAACACTCTCTCTCTCAAGGTATGATCTCGTTCCTTGGTGAATTGTTTCTTGTAAGACAAGGTATGATCCTAAATGTGTCTTGAGTATCAGGAAGGTCTAAACCAATATCTTTTGATACTAAATTATAATTATTTTACTGGTCTTGAATGTTCTTTTGTACTATTGTAACTATGCATCTCAAGGACCAAATTTAGTACAAGGATCATGGAAGCGTGCTAAAGTTGAAAGAGATGAAAATTATGTTTAAAATATCTTATTGCTTTGCATATAGCACAATGTTGTGAATTTTACTCAGTTGTTATTGATGTACTATTATTCATTTGGATCATGTCATCTATTTTCTATCTTCTCCTTATACAGTGATGATAAAAGTATATGAAACAATGTACCTTGAGAAAGCAAAAAGATTAAAGTCCTTGGTATTCTTGGTACTATGTGTAAAAGGGGTTGGTTATCCACCTTTATGGTACACCTTGGTCTTATGGGTATGAGGGTTTCCTTAGATTCTTATTGGGACCCCCTTTGGTTGACTTATGGTCCTTTATATTCTACTTAGTCCTAGCAATATTATTGTGTGTACCTTTAGTATGATGAATTTTGTCTTATGGTTTTTATTTTGTAAGACCATTTAACCATTGGTAACTTATCCTAAGTCAACTTTTTATTTTATGTTTTTTTTTGCAAGACCATTTAAAAATTGATACCCTGTGACATGTTAGTAACATTTATGATGAGTTACATTACCTAGGGCTAGGTTGTGAAGGTGTCTTTTCCTTCTTAATAAGTGTTGGATGAATGATTGAAATATCTCTTCATGTACTAAGAATATGAGATATGTACCCTTACTACTATAACCCTCATAAGTTCTCTCTCAAGCAACGTCATTTGTTCATCTAGGTGAATTGTCCCTTTGGTGACACAATCAGAACCTAAAAGTATCTAAGTATAAGGATGATCCAAAATAATTCTATATTAAATAATTTGTTAGTGATTATTAATGCTATTATTTTCCTATACATTGTTATTGTTTTGTTTCATCTGTTATAATATTATTACTATACATGGAATTTGGTAAATCATCTCAAGGACCAAATTTAACGCAGTGACCATTGGAGTAATACAATTAAAAGAGATGAAAATTATACCCAAGTGAGATATATCATTTCAAATAACCATGATCAGTATCAGTGGTGGTGAGACTGTGAAAGAGGGGGTGAGTATATATGCATGTTGGGTTTTATGATATGCTCTTCACAAAATCACAAAACATAGCACTTGAAGGGCCAAGCATAAATACAATGAGACAAGGGCACACTATATCGTGGGGATACCTTTAGGTTGGATGTGTCAGTCAAGGCCAATACTTAATCCTTTTATTAATACCCTTAAATTAGAAGACATTCATTTTCTAGAAAATGAAATAGACCTAGCTCTATCGTCCATTTGGAAACAGATATGGAAAAGGGAAACTACCATAGGATTACATAGACTTCAACAATTTCCTATAACAAACCACAGATGGTGCATCATCCTTGCTTCATCCTCTATTTTTAGGGGAGAGTGAGATAGAAGAGTGGAGAAATTTTTAAAACTTAGAGATAAAATACCAAATCTAATTTGTACAATAAACTATCTGGTAATAAAAATACCATGTGGGGTTCCCTCCAATTATGGTTCTATCTCAGAGAAAGAAAGAAATATTCCAAGTATAGAACCAATGGTAAGATTCCTTTGAAATAGTGTGCATCTGTTTCTCAAATTTTCAATAAGAAAAAGCTTGTGCGCACAAAGTCTCATCCATATTCCCATCCATTATGTTTACTCTTGGTACTACTGAATTGAAAAATACGCTAGTGGGATTTCCTTGACTGTTATTTCCATTATTATTGTTAGTCAGATTATAAAAAACACTAGGTGATGTGTTTCTTGATCTTACCTTGGTTGATGTACGTGGGGTCACGGGTATGGCGTAATCTTTATCTGGGTCAGGTGCTTCTTATTCTTTGTATTATTCATATATAATATGGTACTCCTCTTCTTCATCACAAGATCCTCCATCAAGGTGTGACACCAATTCGTAGTCCTCTCCTTCAGTCGCACTACAACTTCCTCTTCTTGTCACAGTCCTTCTTCTCTTTCTTGACCAAAATATTTTTACACTCCTTAGGTGTCCACTTTCTAGTTTAGTCTCACTATTAATAGAAAAAGTATCACTTTATCTCCACCCATTCTACTCACAATATTTCTCATGGAATATCCCAGGTCTCTGTGCTCAAATTTTATTTGTCGGAATCCATTCTTAGGATCCTTTTTTCACACACTAGCATCTTAATCCACAATTTTAAACATTTCAGATATCGTCCTCACAGTACTTGGAAAATTTCCCTTTCTGTTTCACTATATGATTTTATCGGGTCAACTACAAATTTTGTGATATCTCTCCCCATAATAGTGTCGAACCAAAATTCGATAACCCTAGATACAGGGTTACTATTTATTTTCCTGCAAAATGGCTTCTTGCAACACTAATATGTGCTTCATTTAATATCATGTTCATTTTCCCAAGACTCTTCTTCTATTGTTTCCTCTTTATTGTTGGGTAACTCAGACACTAGTTGTGCAAATGATAAATACTTCTTAGGTTTAGCTTTTATGAATTCGAGATCAAATTCTTGCAAAATTACTATCCATTTTTAATACTTGCCCCCAATGATTCAATAAGACAGATGTGTCTCATGGGGTTCATTTCAGCCACTATAGTCATTTTTCTTGGACGTATATAATGTATAAGTCTTTGGACAACATAAACTGTTTCCAGGGCTAGCTTCTCCACCTGAGAATATCTAAATTTGGGGCCAGTAAGGGCCTTACTAAGATAATATATGACATGTTCTCTAGATTAATCATCCTCTTGGACCAAAAACTCCCTAAAGTGGATTCGATTGCCACTAAATATAGAAAAAAAAATATCTGGTATAGTTCGAGGGACCAAGCACTGAGGTTGACATGAGAGCTTGTTTCATTGCATCAAACGAGCATTGAACTTGTTCATCCCAGTTGAACAATGCATATTGTTTTAAGAGACGCATGAAACCTTTAGAAATTTCAGCATAATAGGCAATGAAGCTCCTCAAGAATGTTTCTTTTCCTTATAGGATTTGAAGTTGTCTAATTGTTTTTGGAGAGGGAAACTTTAATATTGCCTCAACCTTAAGTGATCTACCTATGTCCCATCCTTGGATACAATGAAACCAAGTAATATCCCAGACTCCATGCAAAATATGCATTTATGTGGATTCAATCTAATGTTATATTGATGACATTGAAGGAAATCAACACGTAAATATGCACAATGTTTAACTCTTCTCCTAGATTTGGTTGTCAAGTCATCGAGACAAAACTTGAAGATTTTATTAATATCATGGAAAGCATATGACATGGATATTTGTGTTGGCTAATAGGGCAGACCTGGGTTTCACCTTTTAACTTTGCACCAACAAAAGACCCACAGTGTTGGCCCTTTCGGCAACAGCCTGCTAACAGGCTACAGTCTCACCCGAAACAGCTATGGGGTGCCGCAGAATCAGGTTTCTGCAAACAGAAGAGAGATTCTTACTGTACCTTTAGTCTTTAACTATTAATAATTACTTAACACAATGCTTGTATTATCAATTATGCAGCTTCGCGATTAGATAAATGAACAGTTACTTGCACAACCCTTATCTGGGAATTCACAGCGAAGCTAGTTATTAACAGCAATCTTACTTTATCAGTTATTTACTTAACAACGCATAAAATATAATAACAAATCACATGAATGAACCACAACACCAGATGTCACGTGGTTCACCCCCAGTGTAGGGGCTACGTCCACAGAACTGCGCTTTATTTAACTCTTTACAACTAAAACGACAGTTCTGATCTGCACACTCAGCTGCAGATCTCTTCAGTCCTCAAAGCCACGCACACAACAGCAGGCCTCTACGCACATAGCTGCAGATCTTCCTTTTCACCAACAAAACCCCTCTGCGCACACAGCTGCAGAGGTCGTCCACGCACACAGCTGGGACTTAACCTTATTACAAAAAACCTTATACAATCTCTTATCTTCACATTACATTAGCTTCATAAGATAATCATTCAAGACCTAACCCTACTTCTTTACATAAGTGCCTATTTATATAGCGCACTGTTACAAAACCATGGATTTACACCATGGGCGCCCAAAACCCTAACCCTGGATTTAACCCAAGGGTTAATTACAGAAAAGGGGGTTTGACCCACACGTGACACCCCTAAGACTATTTTAGGTTGTAACTCCGCTTACACTTACTCAAAAACCATGGAGTTACCAAAACTAAGGACCTTTAGGGTCGGAGCCCCAATAGGCCCCTAAGACTCACTTGTGGCCCGTCCCGGGGCACTCTGCGACTCTTTTGGTGGGAGGATATTCTTTGTAAGGATATGAAAACGACTGTTGAGGTTGTATATAATGTCATCAGTTGCTTTCTCTTTTTCCACCAATTCCTGCAACACTGAGGATGATACTTCATTAGCCTTTTCCTGCGCAAAAGTATCGTAGTTCTTCAAAATTTTGAGCTGACTCTCCGCAGCATTGCTCAATTCCAATGCTTCATCGACAAGTGGCTGTAGCGAATTTTCCAGTAGTGTTACCTTCGACCTGCAGGAGTTGATTTCCTACTGGATCTCCTTGCTTCGCTTCACCTTAGCCATTTTCTGCATAGGAGGCAACGTCTTAATTTCTGCTCTGACTGCATCTAATTCTGCCTGTCGTAGATTGATGGTTTCTTGTACCTTACCTATATCTGGGTGGTCCTGTAGGTTTGCCCATGATTCGATACTGTCTTCCAGCAGCTTTGCTGTGCTGCCCACAATATCTGATATTTTCACTGCTGAGGCCAGGATGTCCTTGTGGCACTGTTCTTGGACCTCAGGTGGAGTTTCTGGAGGGATAAGAAGTTGAAGCTCCGCGATCTGATTCTGGTGTTCTGTTTTTAAATTTTCAATTTCATTGCGAGACTGTTGGGCATAATCTCTTAGCTTGGTAATTCTTTGCTCTGGTTCCTCTTCATCTTGGATGTCGAAGTCAGGAAGACTCCGACATGCCTCATCTAGCACTCGTGCCAATGTAGCTCTTGTATGGTCAGCCTCTTTCTTCTTTTGTGCCACTTCTTTCAGCCTTGCTGCAAGATTCTGGCTTTGATTCACGGTGTCTTGCAACTATATTTGAGAGTAGCTATCTCGTGTGTGGATCTCCTTCGTGATGGCTAACTGGCAGAGGTGCAATTCTGTCATAGATAGCTTGGTATAGTCGATTCCAACTGTCATACCCATTTGTGGTCGGGAATCTGCATCAGCCAGTATTAGAGCTGCACTTGACACTTGGCCCTTGTTATCTCTAGTTGGCCATTGTCTCATATCCTGCTGCGCGGATGCTGGGGTACTACTTGTCGCTGTATTAGTCGCTGATTTTGTTGCTAGCTCTTTCAGCTTCGACACCCTGTTTGCGACACCCATGAGCGCAGCAAGATGCACATCCGCGAACTGTGACCACTTTTGAGTTAGTGTTTCAGTAGACTTGTCAAGAAATTGCTCAAGCTCTTCCAGCGACACAGTGACTCCTTTGTCTAGATCTTTGTCCTTTGACGCCTTTGTCTTCTTGCGGGACTGACGCTTGCTTACCTCCTGCACCTCTGGTGATTTGCGCTTAGGCGATCGATTAAGATCGGATAGAGTTTTGGCCTACTCTTAATCCTCTTCTTCATGGTTACCATCTCCACCTTGGTCGTTTCCCTCTTGTTGCGAGTCGCTTAGGTCTTCGCTGTCTTCTAGTGGACTTTGTTGCTGCGCCTGACTGGTACCTGCGCCTGTCTGGGTAACAGGGGGAACTGGAATAGTGGGTTTCTTTCCTGCATCTTTCAACCAGTCAGCTGGCCATTGTTGAACTATGCCCAGGATGTCTATTTTGGTTACTACATATGGTAACTTAAACCACTGATGTGTTGGATCTGCACGCGCTTGAATGAAAACATGATGCATGTCGGCACTGAAGTTCGCGGCACCTTCATATTGAGAGAACAACTCATGGGTAAGTCGTGGTATTTGCAAGATCTTGTAGTGGATAGTCATGCCATAAAATGTGAACACAGTGTTCATCATCTGCTGAGATGTTCTGTCGGACGACAGCCAAAGGGATGCGTATCTTACTGCACCCGGCATGCCTGGGGGTGCCTCCACGAACTGAGCCTCAGTGGGTTCTTTCCACCTGATTAGTGCAATAAGTATTAATAGCCAGGAATAATGAAAAGGCCTACCTTTTTCCTGCGCATCACGGGCATCTTCCAGGAATTCCCTTGCAAGATATGCGGACCAGTTGTAAGTGTACCCCTCAGCGTAGTTTATAGCGATTCTGATAACCGGGGCAGGCACTTCGCTGGGCCTGCATTTTCGCAGGAGTTTGCACGCTAGGAGCTCAGCTGCAAAGCGGATGTTCTGGTCCTCAATCGTGGAAGTGTGATACCATCATTTCCCCTTGGTCAAGCTAAAACGGTCCTTCATGCTCTGCGCGAGCTTCGTATCCTCGTGTTTCGACGGAAATTCAGTGCTCAGATCAGGCCCTGCTATCGGTAAGCCTGTGATCTTATGAATAAGCTCGGCATTGATAGGAATTTGCTGGTCTCCTATCCACAGGTGGTCGTCTTGTACTAATGCTAACAGCTGCTTAACCACGATGGTCACCTGTGTGCTGCACCCAAAATGAGGAATATCAAGCATTTTTAACAGGCCATCTGTGTCCAAGCCGGCAGCCCACTGTCGCACTTCCAATAGTGTCACATTATTGTCTGGGTATTTGACGCGATGCAAGTATTGAGCAGGTGTGAACTATGGAAACTTGCTATGATCATTTGTGTCATGGTTGACATACTTGAGCTGGTCTATTTTTCCTGTCATGGTGCCAACCAGCTGTACACCCGGTGGTAGCGAGGGCGTGGTTAATGTAAACTGCTTTGTCCGCCGGGGCGGCTGGACGCCTGGTCAGACGGGCTGGAGATACGGTGGCCTTTGTGGTTTAATGTGCTCTTCTTCTTCAGTCGAGACTTGTGCTGAAGTCGGCGGGTCCATCTGGTGATTCCCTGATGTTTTCCCTGAATTCCTATGTCGGTCTTCGTTCCGCTTAGAACGAACTTCAGGTTTAAAATTTTTCCTAGCGGACCGTGTCTGCATCGGCCGCGTCGGGGCTAGGTGAGCTTCTTCACGGGGCACAGGGGTATGTGGGGGATCAGAACGACTCCAAAGACCTCTTTGTTCGAACTCTCTTACTAGATCCTGAAGCTCTCGCTCGTCTGTCATGGGTTCACTCGTAAGTGTCAAGGAAATGCAGAATGCATTTTTTTCCAACTTAGGGATCCTCTTATACACTTTATCAATCAAATCTGTTAGGATGATGCATTTAAGGCACCAAATCCGATAAAAATCTTGTCCGACTGATACTGGATTTTCCATGATCTCATTAGTATAGATAATTAAGGTAATTAAAGTTCCCATGCCGCCAATTCGGCTATTTCCCAACGGCTGGATTTTAAGCTTTGCCGTGTTTTTGTGCTCCGGTAAAATCACTGTCTTAGCTTCGTCACAACTGGCAGCCTTGGTACAACATTGCTCTGTGGTCTGTCCTGGTAAGATCTGTGACGGGGCTGTTAGGTTTGGTGCACTAACTTCTTGGTTCTGCTCCTTTGTTTGGTACTCGGTTCTTTCTTGATCATCACATGCCTTGTCATGGATCAGTCTGACAACTGCATCTAAAGTAGGGCAAACTTCGTTAACAGAAAATGTAAGTATAAAACTATCAACAAGATCATCCCAACTTACAGTACCGTGTCGAAGCTCGACCTCCATATACCAGTTTTTTGCTATAGGTTCCAAAGTGTGCACAAACTTATGCACCCATTCCTCGCGAGGTACATGTTCCCATGCTTCATAACATTGCTTCAAATGTTCCTGAGGACTATTCTTCCCATTGAACTTGCTTCGCACCTCTTGAGGTTGGTCTATGAATCTGAGGCGTAGGAATTTTTGGCAAGCTTCCCAACTGTGAATATACTTCCTGTGGCCTTTCCACCATCTCGCTGTTGTAGCTCTTAATGCTGCTTCCAGAGTCTGCATTCTCTGTGATTCTAGCACTTGTTCTGAGAACTGCGCAATGAATTTTCCTGGATCTGTCAACCCATCATATGTAGGCAAGTCTCTGGCCTGTGCACTAAGGAATCTAAGAGATTTGGTAATTCATGCGTACCGATGGCCATGTAGCTCGTATAATCGATTCAGCCAACTCTCTAGACCATCATCTGAGTCAGACATGCAGGAGCTATCACATTGCCAATCCATTACACCTTCAGCATTAGGCTCAACATAATCTTCTTCTTTAGCTGTGATATTATAGATGTGGTCCAGAATATCCTGATCTTCCTCTCTGATTGGCTCCGTATATCTTTCTCCTTGAGAAGGATCCAATGGTAGTATAGCTCTCAATCCCTTCCCTTCAAAAGTCATTTGTCTCTTTTTAAGATTGATAACTGCATCACTATCTATTGCCCACTCAATTCCTAGCAAAGCTGGATCGGGGTTACTGTCATCAATGATCTCAATAACTTCAAAATATGCTACAGTACTGACTCCATCTATATCCACTGGTACCTGAGGAAATCTTCCTAAGGGTACAATCCTCTGCTGGTTGGCTAGTCTTAACTATATAGGTGACCAATTGAGGGTAGGTTTTCCCATTTGTTCCCATGTTTACTTAGTTAAAATATTGACTTCAGAACCCAGATCTAAAATAATATCCTTCATGTCATACTCTCCTACCTGAGCATGTAGTCTCATCTCTCTTCCAGTTCTTCTAACTCTACTAACAGCTCTTTCGCTATCAGGACTTTGGTGAGGTTCACAAGACTGAATAACTTTTTGTAATTCATTTAAGGCATTCTGATTTCTTAACAATTTGATGCAACTCTGTAAAAATGATGACAGAGTACTTACTTGGCCTTGTGAGTCTTCCTGGGATTGCAGCTGCTGTTGCTGCTTGTTTGGTGCTGGTAAATCTGACTCAGCAAAGTCTTGTCTGGCCTCCAAAAAAGTTTTTTTTTCTCGTTGAACATCAAATGTTGGAGTCTTCTCTACGGCCTTGCGGACCCAAGCTTCATCAGGCTGCTTCACCTGACACTGCACCTCTGTCGTAGCTCCACTTCTTGTAACAACATTAACAGCTGGGATCGGTCATGGCTCGACAGCAATCAACTGGACACTCGGACTAGGTTTGCTGTTTATTTCTTGGATTTTAGCTAGTAACTGTGGGAACTGCTCGATGACATGATCAACTGCTCTGCAGTATCGGCATGTCGTGGTTGGGTTTTGACAGTCTCGAGCTAGATGTCCTGCCTGATTGCAGTTATAGCAAATAACTTGACCTTGACCTCCGCTAGGCATACCACGACCACGGCCTCTAAAACTGCCTCGACCACCTCGGTAACCATATCCATCATTTCCTTGTGCATCCAGGTAGTTCCTGTAAGTGTCGTAGGTCCGCTCCCTCATAAGGTCGAAAATGCGACATTCATCTTCATTGTGGCCAACGGAATTACAGAATTTACAGTAAGGGTTCTTCGGGACTTGAACATACCTCTGTAACAGATAGCAGTCTTCTGGTCGATGCTGGCCAGTAGTTCGACAGATCTCACAGTACAGAACACTAGTATTCAGTGGGTTTGGTGCGCCAGTATTCAAATAGTTTCTCAATGCTGGGCACTGGTCCTTGTCATGGCATTCTGTTCGACAACGTATACACCATACCTCTTTGCGGGTGGCTTTCCCTTTTTTCATGTCACGAAGTTCTAGAGCCATCTCCGCGAGCTGCGCTTGAATTTGAGCTATGCCAGAATTATCTTTGACAGGTGCAGTTTCAAGCTTTATGGCAATTTCTAAGGCCTCTTGCTAATCAGCAACCTTCTGTTGCATGAGTGGAGCTCTGATGTGGGGTAATAATGCTGCGATAAACCACTCCTTATGTTGTGCTGGTCCAATCGTGAAACTAACTTGGTCAAGCTGAACTTTGAATCTCTGATCAAAGTCCCATACAGATTCACCTCGTCGATGTTGAATCTCTTTTAACTCAGTGATGCACTGCGACTCTGACTTAGGTTTCTTAAATTCTCGGATCAGTGCTGCTTTGATGTCAGCCAAGACAGGATTCTGCGTGCTGGCAAACTTCATAAACCATGTTAGGGATTGGTCTCTAAAAGAAGTGATCAGCTACGCTCGTCGAACATCTATGTCCGTAATATTCTTCGCGGTCCACACAGCTTCGCACAGAAACCAGAACTGTTCTGTATCTTCTGACCCAGTTCCTTTAAAAACCGGTAGTTTGATGTCATCATGAACATGGGCCATCTGGGATCTAGGGGGGGAAGAAGGGTTTGAACTAGCTGGGGATGACTGACCTGTGACAGGGATATTCGGACTAGGGTTTGTTACCACCTAAGTTGTACTTAGTGGTTTTTATCAAGTGAGCCCGGTGAACCGGACAAGGCTAACTTGTTCGGACTTCAAAAAGACCTTTGGAAGTACTTCTGGGAAGTGCTTGTTGTACTATATCACATGTTCATACCCCATGAGGGAATTGTAATAAATGTTCTAGCATGATAGTGTCTGTAAAAGACTCGGTCTCTTAGACTTTATTTGTCAATCCGATCAGCCCAAGGTGTTTTTTCCCTTGGTTATTATTGGTTGTTGAACAAACGACTGATAATTTCTGAGTTTTTCACTCCATACCTCCAAAGTTGGGGTGGTCGGCTTGGCATTTAGGCCTATTGAGGTTATTAGAGTCTATGTGTCAATGTATAAACATGCTAGACATCATTTTTGAGTCATATGAACATGTCTAAGTCCCCCTAGGTGTTTTTCAATTTTTCAATTTTTTAGTTTTTTCAGTGTTTTTTATTAAAATTTAATTTTTCCAAAACTTAGGCTATTTTTTAATAGTTTAATTGGAAAAATTGATTTTTTAATACAAGTGGGCCAAATAATCAGTTTCAGTCATGTAGGTGCTCTTTTTCAAGCTAAGAGCACCATGTAAACCCATGGACCCACTGTTTCCTAGTTTTGAGTGATTTTCCATCACTCAGGTCAGAAAGCCCCAAAAATAAATTATTGATTATTTTAATTAATAAATTGATGAATAATGGAGCAAATCCAAAATCATAAATCAATGGATTCTCAGCCGATTTGATTGAAATCAGTCAGATCTGAAGCAGATTGACTGGATCTGACAAATCCTTGACTGAAGGAGGTGATCAAATCAGATCCAGAGTTGATCTTGAGCATCCTTTATGAGGAATTTCGCCCTCCCTCTCTCCTCAACACGTTTTTGGCTCAACTGGATGATTTTTGGTGGATTCTTCAGTCAACAGGTTGAGGTGTCAGTCAGATCAGCCCCCGGATTGACAGTTGCACTCAGTGAGCCTCAGATCTGGCTCAGCTAGACACAGATCAGGCATTGATGGACTCTCCATCAGTTGATTTCACTTGATTCCATGAGTAATTGCGCCCCCCCTGGGCTATATGGCCTGTAAATTGTATATATCCAGGCACAGCCTCCTCTTCCAAGCTAGTTAGAACTGGGATTGAGGCGCTGCTGCTATTGTATTGTTGTAATTCTCATTTGAAATAAAGAAAAGCTTTGGAGGAAATACTGTGTGGTGCCATTACATGTGTGGATGATTATTGCCATTGTTTCACTGAGGTAACCTGTATCTGTGGTCATTTTTTGCTATTTTCTTGTAGATCTGTGGTTAAGATTGGTAATTAGCTTATTACAATCTTGATAGGAAAGGTGATGTTCAATAAGTTTATTGGCTGTCACTCTCCTTTGATGCATGTTTAGAGTTCTATATTTAGCATGTCCTATAAGCTTATATGCATGTTATCTTGAATCTCTTTGTATGTACTAATCGGATCTCACAAGTTTCTTGGCAAGATCTTTGATTTCAGCTGAGTTGCAGGTTCACACTTTGGAGAGGATGCTGATCTAGTTTTCTTCTTCATTCTCTTCAAAAAATTTCAAAGGAATAGTCCCTTGGCATTCCACCTGAAAGCTCTACTGTGGATCTTCAAGGAAACCAACACTCTTTCTCTCTCTTCCTCCTTTAAAAATTATTAAACTTTCCTCAAGCTGGTTACTTTAAGGTTTCTTTTTAAATCTGATCTATCTCATAAAAAAAAGCATACATAGATCTAATTATCAAGATCCCTTCAATTTTCTAGATCTTAGTTTCATTGTGTACATAAAGTTCAAATTCAAGAGATCTAGCTAAAATTGCCTTAGTTTCGCAAGTAGTTTATTGAAAAATTCATAGCTTGCTGTTAAGGTAGTTTCATTTTCTGTTCAATAAATTCAATATTATGCAATATCAGTGATTTTAATTGGCTTCACAAACAGCAAGCCAAGATCCCAAGGAAATCTTGCTTTCCTTGGTTCCTTTTTCGTTGGTTTAGCTAGTTTAATTTCATAAATTTTTGAGATAAAGTAGGCTGACCCAAAGGCACTCTTAAAGTTATTTGGGGAATTTGTTATTCTAATTCACTCGCTTTCATTTAGAAGTTCTGACAGAGAAGAGAAGAAGCTGCTGTCCAAAGTGGCTTTTGGAGCGCTCAAATCCCCCCAGGGGGCTCTCTTTTGTCACATAATTTGTAATTGTTTTGCATAAACTGTAATATCTTGGTTTCAGCCTGTATAAGGACCAAGAAAGCTCTGTTTTATCAGTGTTTTGATATTGTAACCTATGTAATAAAATCATCCTTTGAATAGGCTCTTTCGAGCCCATTCCCCATCCCCCCTGGGGGGATTCGCGTTGGTGCCTTTTTCATCTTTTTCTGCTTATTTCCTTTTACTAGAATTTATCTGATTGGTAGGGTAGTACATTTGAGCTTGTTTTTAATTCCATATTCCATATCTTATTTTTAAAAGTAATCATAATACTTACCCCACGATTTCCCAAGTGACCCACAAGGGGAAAGAGATTCGTGGTAGGATTAATCAGAAAACCGCATTTGTGTAGTTGTGTTTTTTTCTCATCTTTTTTTTATCAACATTTTAAAATTAACCCCTCCTTGATTCCCCGATTGAGATCCACTTGGATCGAAAGAGGTTCTTGGAGGCTTTTCTTTTAAGCAAGAACACATCTTTTAAAACTTATTAAAATTTACAAGACTCCAGTGTGTATGCTCTGCACTTGGCTGCGGTTCGTCCGATCAGTCAAGCTGTATCAAAAGCACTTGGGTGACTAGCATAATTAGGACTCACCTTCCCCAATTAACAAACCATCAGGTGAAAATCCAACACCTCGATCAAACCTTTACGGTGGCAAAATACCCAAAGGAAGCGGGAACCTACTGAAAAGTGACCTCGGGGCACCGATCTCTGTCACACCCTAACGGGTGCGTTATGAACACAGCCCCAGAGACTCCAGTTCAGCCCACATATTCCTTGCGGGTAGCCGTATAGGCTTTGTTTTGGACATACTCCAAGTACTCTCGGGTATATCTGGAGTCCCCCTTTAAGCCTAATTTTAAAAACTCATACTCCAATTTTAACTTAAAACATACCAAGATGCAATCACAAAATATTCACTCCAAACACATGCAAGCACACTGATCTCTTTGATTTGACTCCATTTTTAAGGCACTAGTCTTTTTTGCTTCATATATATATTGTTTATCAGCTTTGTGCTTTCGTGTGTTATCTTCGTATCTTGTCATCTTTAATTGTTTATAGTTAAAATATTCAAACTCCTAAATAACTGATTCAGTTTAACATCACCACACTAAGAAATCATCCTTAGTAACTTAATAGGGTCTACCCCCCTTGGCTTCGTTAGGAGTTGAGCCTAAACGGAGGAGTCAAGAACAAGGTGACAGCCTTGACTCGAGACTTGCCCCCAAGGACACACCGAGTGGCTTGAAGATTTTTGCCATGTGATCCAGGTGTGTGAAAAGGCGGCAACAGGGTTACTTTCAGACTGCAATAGGTTCTCAGGGATAATAGGTCTCTGTTGCGGGGTTATCGGAGGGTTTCTAACAGAGGGGACCTCGACGGACTCAGAGGCTTCAGAGCTTAAAGGGGTATACTCAGTGGAGGATTCGAGATCTCTCTTATATCTTTTTCCATTTCGCAACAAACCACTTTGCTCGTCGCAGTCCCAGTCACTTCTAATCATAGGTTAGCAATACTAGATCTAACAATCTGATTCGATAAGCAAGATTCCTTTTTCAGCCAATAGTATTTTAATATTCAAACTAAATAGGTTCAAGTACTTACCCCTTGGTCCTTTGAAAAATTGTCGTTCAGCGTCGCTAAAGGAGGTACTTGTGTCGACGGTGAACTCCATCACAAATGCTTCGAGAGTTCGCGCAGTCCAAAAATCCACGGCTCGCGAGATCACGTTGTTCACTCTTTTCAAGATAGCGATTCTTGCGGGGGTCCAGGGAGGAAATTGATTTTCTTGGAAGTTCGTCCTCCTTTCTGTTAACCTGGATAACCACTGGTGCAACTCTATGTGTATAGAACCAAAGAAAATTTCATGAACATCAGAAAAAATGTACCTTTGCAAAAATTGTTCCGCGCTACGACGGGGATCTTTATTTTCCTGTTCTGTAAACTTCAAATAGGTCGCTTCGACCCAATCACCAATTTATTTTACAGAGGGTCGCCAAAACATAGCCCTCGAGGTACGACGTAGATCTCTCTTCAACAGATACTGAGTTCAACCGGAAATGGAACCAATTTGTTGGTTAATAGGGCAGACCAGGGTTTCACCTTTTAACTTCGCACCAACAAAAGACCCACAGTGTTGGCCCTTTCGGCAGCAGCCTGCGAACAGGCTACAGTCTCACCCGAAACAACTATGGGGTGCCGCAGAATCAGGTTTCTGCAAACAGAAGAGAGATTCTTACTGTACCTTTAGTCTTTAACTATTAATAATTACTTAACACAATGCTTGTATTATCAATTATGCAGCTTCGCGATTAGATAAATGAACAGTTACTTGCACAACCCTTATCTGGGAATTCACAGCGAAGCTAGTTATTAACAGCAATATTACTTTATCAGTTATTTACTTAACATCACATAAAATATAATAACAAATCACACAAATGAACCACAACACCAGATGTCACGTGGTTCACCCCCAGTGTAGGGGCTACGTCCACAGAACTGCGCTTTATTTAACTCTTTACAACTAAAACGACAGTTCTGATCTGCGCACTCAGCTGCAGATCTCTTCAGTCCTCAAAGCCACGCACACAGCAGCAGGCCTCTGTGCACACAGCTGCAGATCTTCCTTTTCACCAACAAAACCCCTCTGTGCACACAACTGTAGAGGTCGTCCATGCACACAGCTGGGACTTAACCTTCTTACAAAAACCCTTATACAATCTCTTATCTTCGCATTACATTAGCTTCATAAGTAATCATTCAAGACCTAACCCTACTTCTTTACATAAGTTCCTATTTATATAGCGCACTGTTACAAAACCATGGATTTACACCATGGGCGCCCAAAACCCTAACCCTGGATTTAACCCAAGGGTTAATTACAAAAAAGGGGGTTCGACCCACCCGCGACGCCCCTAAGACTATTTTAGGTTGTAACTCCACTTACACTTCCTCAAAAACCGCGGAGTTACCAAAACTAAGGACCTTTAGGGTCGGAGCCCCAACACTTTGAAAAGTAGCCCTGACATTTTTAAGGCCAAACAACATTTTTTGATATACAAAAGTGCCCCATGGGAAAATGAAAACCATTTTATGTTGGTCTTCTTTCTTAATCTGAATTTGGTTGTAATTGAAGAATCCATCCATAAATGAAAATATTTTGTTACTGACACACTCATCTATAATATGATCAATGAATGGTGTGGGATAATTATCTTTGAGACAAGTCAAATTTAAATCCCTAAATTCAGTACATACTCAGATTATCCCTTGATTTCAATTGACCGAAATGGGATTGGATACCCATTCAGTCAAAGGTATAGGGTAAATGAACCCGTCTTTCAACAACTTTTCTATTTCTGCCTTGATGGCAGTGAATTTGTTAGGACTTACTGGACATAATTTTTGTTGCATAGGTTTGAAATTTGGATAGATTTTTATCTCATTTACGAAAATGATAGGATCGATGCCTGACATTTCTTCATATGACCAAGTGAAAACATCACAAAACTCTTTGAATAATTAAGTATATTGTGTGATTTCCTCCGAAGAGAAATTGGCACCTATATTCATATTCTTGATGATGCCAGGCTTAATGGATATATTGATAGGGATGGTTTTTGAATGTTTGTCAAATTTTCTTCCAAAAGGACATCATGTGTTTGGAAAGGGAATTGATACCTTTCCATATCATCAAGGTAATTTTTTTTAGGTTTAACCTGTAATGAATTTGGTTTATAAAGAAATGTTGATCAATAATGCATATCCTCCCAGGGTCGTTCTAAGATATTCACAACTTCCATGATAGCTTCATCATAGGAAAATGTTTGATCCAAGATGTAGTGAATGTTGGGAGTGTTGATAGGCCATACGGGTGATGTGTACGGATCATATTCCTCCAATGGAGAAGGATTTTGATCCAAGTATGCTGAAACATTTTTAGTTGCTTGATATGACATTTCTATAGTAGACAAAGGTGTACTACTCCTAGTTTCATCAAGTTTTTCTAAATGTATTTCCTTTCCTTCACTAGTTTGAACTTGGATGTCTGCTATCATAGTTTCATCTGATGAAGTGGAACCCATCGTTGTAGTGGATTTGGTCAAAACAATTAATGGAAAGTTAACTTCTTATGTAATGGATAAAATTGGAGAAGTTTGAGGGGTAGATGTTGGTGGTGGGATTGTGAAGGTTCCCATGAGGGAAGAGTCTTTGAACATCCCAACTTCCAAATCTTGAATCACTACTTTTGAATTCTCCAAAAAAGGTACATTTGAGTGGATACTAGTTTTAGGTGTGGAGTAATCTAACTGATTGATTGTAACAATCTTCTCTTGGTGGGGGAACCAATTACTCACAATACTGAAGATACTACTGTCATCATTGCATGTATCCAACTATGTCTCAATAACATATTGTAATCTATGGGTACATCCACTACCTCAACATCAACTTGAACTATTTTACCTCCCAATTCAATTGGGTAGGCCATAATGAGTCCATGAGGTGGGAACGAGTGTCCATCAAATTCTTTAAGTATTGTGTGGGATGTTTTTAGAGTGGCTGATCCTAAAGCTTTTGGACATCCTAATGAAATGAAACAAGTAGAGGCTCCTTTGTATATAACAGTTCAAAAAATATTCATCCCATGTGATAGCACTTTAATCTAAAAAGTGACATGTGATGGATGCCTACTTGTTAATTGTTCTAAGTCAAATGTGATCAAACTAGTATCATTCAGATTGACTGCACGAATGGTAGACAATAGTGCTATTCTTTGACTGGGAAAACTTTGTAATACCTCCAAGGCCAACATAGAATAAGGTGCTTGAGCTAAGTCTTCCACTATACTATAGTGTTGAGACACTCTCGCATTAGGATTATGAATTTTTTTCGTAGAAACCATTTTGGAGGTTGAGGCACTATGTCAATATTTGGTTTCTAAATAGTAAATGGGAGGCTACATATGATTCCTTGAAAAGAACCCCAGAAGCTCTTTAAGAGTCAAGGTTACAGATTCATCAAATTCAAAGGGGGTTGAATGCACCACAACCCCCATCTTGCATGGAAAAGAATCATGTGCACATGGTAGTAACTACTTTGGATGTGTTGAAGGAACCTCATGTGGAGGACAACCATGAGGAAGAAGCATATTTGTAGGTGCTTGTGAAAATCTATGAGGAAAAAAATATGGTCTAAGCGCTCATTGAGATTGAGAGGAAGGATGAAGTCTTCCTCTCCTTTAGAAATATGGTTAGTCACATTCAATATGGATCAGAAAATAAAATTCCTTGTTCATCCATTGATTGGGTAGATAGAGGCACCTTGGGAATGAAGACCTTGGGAGGTAAATAATTTTATTTCTTCAATAATTTTTTTGTTGTGACTGACATTGTCTTGACATGTGAACAAAAACAAAGACTTATTTTTCATCTATTAGATACCTCCCATACACATGCACATGAGGTGCATTCTGATTTTCCTGTGCTTGAGGAGTTTGAGTTCAAGCAATATGAAGACCAAGCACTTGCATGGTTCCTAAGAGATTATGAGTTGCCTCTAGGAAAATATTGTACAATTTTGGAGTAGTCACATGATCATAGTGTCACTGAGAAAACTAATGGAGGAATTTGTGGATCCATTATCTTGATGGATGAGAATTGTAGGGATTTGGCTCACAATTCTTCACCCCGCACTTCTATTTCAGCCACACCATGTGGGGATGAAAATTGGGTGAAAGGATTTTTTCTGTTGATGCCACAAGAGGAGCATGATACTTCCACTCTTCCATTTAAGGGATTGATGGTCAAGCCATGTGGTTTGACAAGTGCATTAGTAGTCCTGAATTATTCCCACATGAATCATTCAGCATAAAAGTTTGTCTGTCTATTGATTGGGTGGCCAGACACATGATTGACATGTGTGCACTGGAGGGTAAACATATTGCTTGCATCAATGGAGAGACATTGGACACATCAGAGAAATTATATGAGAAATGGCATGAGCATGTATGGAATCTATATGATGCCTTCAGTATACATGGAGGGGCATGGGATAATCGCTTGTGTATTCATAACAACAGTGACATGAGTTCCAGTGCTAACTTGCACCTGACTTTTCATACTTTAGAGAGGCTCAAGATGATTTGGTTCCACATTAAGAAGTTCCATGTTTGGTGGGAGAGTCTCAAAGATATCAAGTTTGGTATGGGAAGTGATCAATTGTCAGTGTGGTGTTATGATTTTCACATCCTCATTTTCATCTTCTACGATGATAGAATTTTGTTGTTGCTGCTGATGTTTTGAAGGGAAAAAATAATACCATGGGACCCTGGCATTCTTTGGAATACATTATTTCCAAAAGGGGCAGAAAATTTGGATCCTTGCAAAGGAGGAAGTGGGATCCAGGAATTCTACTCAGTTACCTTAACTGGTTTCACAATTTTGTTGAAAGAAGTGGTCATTTCAGAAAAGACTATAATACGAGTGGTGCAATAGAAGCATGGAGGACAAATTTTGCAGCACTCTCGAGTGCCTCTGCTTAAGGAAAAGCAGACTTGGGAGGGGAGGAATGTCATTTCCCTCCCTTGAAGGGACTTTGAAAGTGTTGGTTGTGTCAAGGGTCTAGGGGTTAAACATTGAATTAATTAATGATTCCTAGTAATTTTGATTCTTTAAAACTATGGAGGCATGTAATTTCTAAATTCATGTTATTTGTAATTAGTTAATTATTATGAAAAATAATTAATGGTGGAAATGAGTTTTCAAGGAAGGAGGGTGCATTAGGAAACTTTTCTAGGATGGAAAAATGGAAACAATGCAAAAGATGGAAAAAGAAACATGTCATAGAAAAGATAGAAACTATCCAAATTAGTTTCCAATTTGGTGCAAAGATGAAAAGAAAGGCAAGATTACGTTATGCACAAACTTGTTAATTACTCAAGGAGGGCTTGTTTTCTATTTTGGACTGAAGGATACAAACATGGAAACATTTACTAAGCTTCATACTTTCTATTTTTCTCAAGGAGGTTGAATTTCCACTTTGGGTTAAGTTATACAAAAAATAAAACATCATTTGCAAACCAAAATTGCTAATCCCATCAAGGAGGTCCACTCATGGCTTAGGAACACGATTGGCAAGTCAGTTACTTGTTCAACAGGTGAAGGACTTGCTGAACAAGTCACCCAAAGTCTACTTAAGGGAATTTCCAAATCCATTATTCAGTTTGTTTAATGTATGTTTTGTAATTGATTGAAGCTTAAGCTTCATTTCTGAGTGGTGATCCTCAGTCCCTTGGGTGATGTGCCCTAAGTCCCTTGTTCCCCTTCTCCCCTCTTCTTCCCTTCTCATTGAAGGTTGTATTGGATCTATGGAGCATATCTCATCCATTATTGGAGTGTTATTGCAGGTTTTTAATCCATTTCCATTTTAGTGCAGCACATTAGATTTATTGGGACACTCCTCCATTCGAATCTCAGAACTATCTTCAAGATTTCCTCCTTTTATGAGAGATTGATGATATGAAGTTATGAAGAGATATTGATGGACATATTCCATTAATTTAGGTTATTATAAGTTCCTAATATCATTCTCCTAACAGTTCCAAAGTTTCTGTAATGTTCTAATAGTTTTCCATTACAATGTCTACCTCAAATTCTAGTTTTCTAGCCTTGTAATCAAGACTAAATTAATAAGTAAAGATATGAAACTCCCGTGAGATTGGATTAAGTAATTAATTCTATGAAATAAATTATTCATATATTTCTGCAAGTATTACATAGTTTTTAATAGATCTGATTTACTTTGGAGAAGCATTTCCACACCCTAGCTAGAAATCCATTGAAAAATGACTAGATTTAGATTTTGAATGATTTGAAGGACTTAAAACTTTATAATTTTATTTATTTCACTTATGAGAATTCATTAAATTCATATTTAACACCTTCCATGTCTGAAACTGAGTTTTATTAACCTTCCCCGTGTGTTTGGAAATCCCAGAACATGAGCCTAGAGTGCAGTCCAAGGGACTAGTTTTTCGATCCAATGTCCTAAACTTCCTGAATATGATATTCACCTGCATAAAACTTTGTATAATGCAATATAAATTTATATCAGAGCCATATCCAGTTTCCCCAATCCCATGGTTGAAAAATACTCAACTACTCTTCCTAGTTTCACGGTTTGGCTACCCAGAAGCATGGAAGTAGGTTTCGGCATAGAGAATTATGAAACCTAAATGGAACCAGATATAAATGTGTTATGGAAGAGGAAATTATCTATATGAAATATATTTGTTTTCTTCCCACTTCCCTCTCCCTTTAACTACAATTTATCCCATTGAAATACCTTAATTTCCCAGACAACAATTTACTGAATGTTTGCAAGAGTATTAGCATAAATTTATTTTAAAAAATAGAGTAAGTTAATATTCTGATTTGTACATCAGATCATGAATATTAAAGTGGTATCATATCACTTTCCTCCACCTCCATGTAAAGTGAGCTCTTAGTGAAGAAATTTTGCATATCAACAATTCAAGTTGCAACCATGATGATTGTACCAATAGTTGAAGATGGTGACTTTGGTCAATTTTTTGAAGAAGAAAAGGTGATATATGTTAATGATGGATTTCAAATGTCAAGATACCAGTATGGTTACTTTTTTTAAAATGAGGAGTATGAATAAAGAATGGTTGAACCACCAATGGATAATCATAAGAAGGATTTATCAAAGATTATAGATGAAGTTGAAAACTTTCCCCACCACTATGAAGAGTATCTTGACTTGGGGAAAGAGATTTGTAAATCCATTCATTTAAAAGAGTATTTTTATTGCATATTTGGATTTGAGCCTAAGAATTTAGATGATTACTCTTTCAATAGAAGCAAATCATGCATAGAGGAATGAAGTTGTTCCACCTCTCTGAGCAATGAGGAGGAAGAAGAAAGAAAAAGTGAAGAGTCATCAAATCCATGAGCATGTTCAAGAATTATGAGATTATTTTGTTTTTATTCAAGAAGAGTATCTGCAAGTAATGATCATAGTACCTTTCAATAAGGATAAATCTCAAGTTGCTCGAAACAAGATGCTCCAGAATATCTTGCTTGTTTCCCATTATTCCAAGAAGAAGATGAGCGTGAATGCACTTCCAGTTTCCTTGTGAGTGATCTTCATACCACTGCTAAGGATGTGGGTTCATATGGTGGTGGAAAGACATGTTTTGGATCAGATCCAAAATAGGAATACAAATCAGAGTTACAGTCACCTCAGGAGCGACATAAGGAAAAAGAAGACAAGGCCACACCACTTGGGTGTGAACCAAAAAATTTGGTGGAGGAGCAGGCCACCAAAGTATCTGTACAGAAAGATGGGAAGATGAAGAAAATGGATGATAAAATTTCTGATTTTTGCAGCAGCCATGTACACCCATAACCATCTGATCCATGGGGTGAGGAAAATACTTCGCTTGCATCTGAGCATGGCAAGATGAAGGACAATTGTGAGAGATGTGAGTTTACTCCTAGTCCCTCTGTAGGTGAACACAAAATTGGTACAAATCAAGGTGATGTTGTCAATGGTGATAAGGGATCTCTTGGATCAGATACAAAAGAAGAACAAATATCAGATCTGAATTCATCATCTGAACTCCCTAAGTAATTGGAAGACAAGCCCCCACCAGCTGAATGTGAACTAGGAAATTTGAAGGAGAAAAATATGATGCAAAGGGATGGATACAGTTCAGAATTTTGGACTCTCTTGTAGCATGATGAAGCTGAAATGCCAAGGCATGAGATTGTTTCTGATTTTTGTACATATCACATGTCATTCCATCCTTTAGAGGTACCTTCCACTTCACATCATGGAAGTGAGTGTGCAGAAAATTCAAAGGCTGACTTGTATGTTGAGGATGAGTTTTATGTGGTGGATTCATGCCACAAGAAATTAGGTCTGTCATATTGCAGGGATTGCAGAATATTTCTTCATTTTTATCCCAATAATTCATGTACTCAAGATGTACCCCTGTTGTTGCACAATAGTTAGCAACCTTATCTTCTGAATCATTCCTATGAAAGATTATTTCCCCAAAGTGGAAGTATTCTAACTCCTTTACAAAATACGGTGCACTTTTTACCTTGGAGAACTTATAGCTACCTATATAGAACGTGAGTGGTGGGTATACAGCCTTCTTTTGATCAAATAGGAATTTCTCAATTCCGTCAATGTAAATCCGCCTTACCACTTCTTTGTGAACAACATAATTTGTGGTGTATCTTGGTAAAAGAGAAGAGGCCCGAGTTCTACCAAACATCCTTAGGTATAGACCTTATTCTGTTAACTAATAATGACCATTTTATTCTACAATATTCAATGCCTCCTCATACATGCAGTTACATTCTGTAAGAAAGATTAATATGTACAGTGGAATTATGAAATCTTCATAGATACTTTTATAATGGTTGAAGTATTTATGTGCCCAAAACAACTAGTATGCAGAATAAACAGGATTTTTGGTCTTATCCCACTGACAATTTAGAGCTGGGAACTGTTGTTTGCATAAAATGCAATCAATGAGAAAAGAGCTCATATAGAACTTTGAATTCTTTTGTGAGACACCTCCAAGCACTGCGCTTATACATGAGGACAAACTATTCGATATTATATCGGCCCAGTTGAAAATGGTTCCTTGGGTGGCCACGAAATAAATCACCGGCACCCAGCTTATCTTGTAATAGTTTCCATTTGCTTGATCGAAAATCATGTTCAACATTAAAGCTAAAATCCTATAGGGGGTGCATAGGTTCGCGGTTTCATATTCCCCAGAAGGCCTCGTACAAAACTGCTTCTCAGGGACCATCATTTTGTGGACATTGTCTAGAATATCAAGGTCAAGCTCTTTTAACCACTTTTCTGTTAGATAAATATGAGGAGCAAGAAACTTGCAGGCTTGAGCTACATAAGTCGGGCTATAAGCGGCAAAACCTTTTCCATCCGCATTTGACATAATCATCTTGGTTACGTATTCCTTTGAGAGGATCCAGCCTATCACTTCTACACATGGAAAGAGTTCTAGTTCCATGGAAGCCTTCATAATAGCTGACCTTTCTATGTTTGCATATATTGGCAAATCCTCTAACCTCGCATCTAGGACACTCCAATTCTTGATCATTTGATAAATTTTCCCCCATATGTACTCAGGTTCACTGCCAGTAGGAACCTTGGTATATTCATATATGGTTTCTACTCGCATTATAACCTCCACTTTTGGATCATCCTCCATGGCTTGAGCCTTCTTCTTTCCTTTCCGAGGCATATATAGATGACGAGGTTGTTTAAACCATAAAAAAATGTATTAGATTCATCTCAAAATCATATAACTATAACTGATAAGTTTACATATAACCAGAAAAGGAAAAGCTATGTTTATCAGAAAGCTTTTCCATATCATCAAGATACATTTCATTAAGTCTTTTAAAACCATGCAATATTGCATCTAGAACTTAAACAACAAGCTTAATGCTTTTGAGAAAAAAGACTGGATATGGCTCGCAAGCAATTAAATTCCACTTCAAGGGCACTAATGATTTCTTCACGGCGATACATATCTTCAGATAGAGTAACCCTAACACTAACGACGGGTAAAACGAAAAGCCACGAATACTGGGGGGAAACACCTAAATGAATAATTAGGGCTTTTACTCAGAGCAAAAACTTTCTCCTACAACCTGAAATCCAAAATGGCAATCCATGAAACCTCTATTCAAACCTGACCAATGACTGTAATACCCCTACCCTTGCATTGGTGAAATGAAGGAGTGGTGCATATGGTGAAAAACTTGTCTTCCCATAGTCCTCCTACTGCAAACTACTGTCAGAGGAACTCTCATGGTGATAGATGGGCGAAAAATGGCTTGGGGCAGATAGAAAAAATTGGCAGCCTTGGCTAACCAAAAGTGAAAAGAGAAAGGCTTCATCATTCGAGGGGAAAACAATGAAAAAATTTGACCTTGAGGTCTAAATATTCTCCACGACATGGGAAAAAAACCTAACCCTACCAATTTATCACAACATCCTGCCAAGCATCAAAACAAGTAATGGGTCGAGATCCTACCTGGCTACTGAAACGAGTTGGAACATGTTCGGTCCCAACTGACTAGATCCCCTCAATAGCTGATAGCTTTGCACATGAAAACACAGATTCAAACGGCCAACAATAACCATAATGTGCTTCCTTACGAGCTTTAAAATGTTTAACGAAACAAGCGCTGACAAGTAATAAATAAGGCTCGGGTGAAAAACCCTGTTGGTGCCAAAATGTAATGTGTCAAAAATGAGCTTAAGAGAGGAAACGATGGTTGTGGGAGGAATATTGGAAAACATATGATATCATCGGGTGGCTACACACTTATCCTGTCGGGACAGGTTAATGGCTTAAAGACTCCATCGGTAAAATAACCAACTAACCATCTACACCGGTGCCTGGAGACTCTTCGAAAGGTTTTCAGTTACATATCAGCTTACACATCCAAAGCATCGGCAAAGGACTCAGTAATAAAATATTCGAAAGACTTCGAGACAAGTAACTGCAATGGTGGGTGGGTAGGAACAAATGATTCTTCCGTGGACATTAGAAAATAGACCAACAAGCCAATCAGGTGTATCAGAAAGGATACTGACAACCGCCTGGAGAAAATCGAAAAATTTCATCTGATACTATCGATTCCATAGATAAGATCTCATCCAATGAGTTAGAAAACTATCGCGAGCCTTCCGAAAATCACTTCAAGAAGCAAAATCTCGGCAAACCAAAAAACAACCCTTTCGCTACGTCGAATATAAAATCCATGAGTTCATCCGATACATCAAGTGGAAAGGAAAGTTCTTCTTTTAACAAAAACAACTTTGCAAATAAAAACTAAGTTATGAAGAAACTATTGGCTTATAAAGATAGACTTTTAAGTCTTGAAAGCTAGAAGTTCAAAAAAGGGGGGGACCTAAAAAATAAAAATTTTTGGGGGTTGCAGCAGCAACATGTGTTATATTCACTTAGAGCATAAAATATGGCTTTATCCTTATCCATATGATAAGATGCTCCAAAATCAATGAGCCACTCATTAAAACAAGAGGAAGAATATGCATTGAAGGATAAACCATAAGAAAAAAGTGCATTTCCATGAGTTTTAGAGTTAGATTATGAAGAAAAGATGATATTTTACTTCTTCATTTTTTCTTCCAAGGCTTCCATCTTCTTAAAACAATTGTATTCCACATGACAATGTTTCCCACAAAAATTTAAATGACGCTTAGTCTTCTTACCTTTTGATTTGGTTCCTTCATCATAACTGGAAGGATAAGTTGTATGAAAGGGTTTAAGACCCTTTTTTTAATTGTTGTGAGGATGTTGCTTCTTGGGATTCTCTATTTTATTCGTTTTTTGTTCCACTGAGGATTTTCTAGTTGTGTCAAAAGTGTTGATTACTACAAGATGTATGAGCTTATCTTTCTCTCTAATCAAGGCATCACAAAAAGATTCAAGAGTAGTTTCTATATAGTTAGTCCCGATAGATCATTTCATGGAGTAAAGTATATATACAAAATAGAATAGGCAATACCAAGCTTGGAAAGAATATCATAAATACATTTCTTTTCTATCTTAGCTATTTTTCATTCTTCAAATAAGGTTCCAAGGGTTTTGAATTTAGATAGAATATTTTGAATGAAATAAAAATCACTTGGATTTAAAAAAACCAACTCATTTTCAAGCTAGTGACCTGAAATATCATTGTGTTTATAGAATACAGTTTCTAATTTTTCCCAAGCCTTATTAATTGGTTCGTCAATTCCGTGAAGGTGGAATCATAACTCATTAGAAATTGACATCTTGATTAATCCACATGCTTCCTCACATTTATTATCCCACTTTATTTTCTTATCATGATCAATGGGTTAAGTTTCTTTTCCCAAGGTAATACGGTTAAATACCCTACTCCAAAAGACATCTTCCATATGGTATTTCCATGAAAAGTAGTTGGTACTGGTAACTAGAATATCAAATCGAGCAACCATATTTTCGTATGCAATTAGTATGGCTTCCAAAGTAGAAACTAATGGTCTATATTTAAAGATATCGAAAAAGTAGGCAGCTTAAAAGACAACACTTAAAATGGACTCTGAATGCCAAAGTTATACCTTTTTTTTGAAAGGCATAAAAAGAGCCAGGAATCCATGTGGTAGGAAAAGGTTGATCCATGTGGTGATGGGAGAAAAAATGCACTGAATAATTCTCTTCTTTAACTATATTTGCATACAATCTTTCTTTTCAAATAAGCTTCTTTAAAACAAGTCACCCAATTTTATAAAACAACTAGGAAATACTTTACAATGTCGTTACTTTATAAATTAAAGTTACAATTTTTTTTGCAAAATGTAACAAAGGAAGACTGGAAATCAAGGCCTCTTACTTATTAAAGTAACTTTCAACCAAGTGAGTTAAGCAAAAAAATTAGTAATATTATGGAGGAGAATATTGTTGTTATTGCTGTGAGAGGTTGTGCCTACATAGAAAACCTTTATTTTTGGTCTACAAGACACTTTACATAACCACACAATAACAAAAAGAAAATTTCTAAACAAAAATTTCTTAGATTTGGAGTCAGTCCTTGGTTATCTTACCTAGAAAAATGAAGTTTTCACATTTTTTATGGTTTTTTGAGTTGACACAAGACACATGACAAAGAGTATATATAGTCAAGAAAACCATTTTCAATCTATTTCTAATTTTCTAAGTTTGCATAGAGTGCACGATAAAGAGAATCCACAGGAAAAAAATGTAGCAACTGGGAGTAAAATAGAAAACTAGGCTAAAATATGATAGTGTATGAGAACACATTTTAAAAAATTCGTAACTGTAAATAAGATACCTCTGGATTTGGTAAAAATGGTCATATCTTGATCAAAGGGAAACATTTCGAGTGAAAAAAAATGATTTCCAACTGAAAGTAGTGCTTAATATGCAATACCCCACTTCTATTAGCCTAGAAATATATAGAAATAGAAAAATACAAACCCAAAACCGGAAAAAAAACTATAATAGATATTTTATCCCCCTTCACCTAAATTGTCCAAGTCGAACAAAGTGAGCTATCCACCACTCATCTCCAAGTAACTTTACAATGGATCCTCCTCAATCATTATAAAGGATTATTTACATGCAATACCATGGGATACACAAAACCATGTTCCCAAAAAGTATGTTCTAGACCTCAACCACCTTTGATTCATTCTCAAGTCAATTTAACCTTAACAATCCCCCCTTTAAACTTGACTTGGGGTAATCACCAACCACCCTAAAATTTTTAATGAAGAATCTCACATACACCCCCTATCACCTAGGCCTATATCCTGACTTTAATGATGATTTACTAGGGGTATACATGCCTTACGAGGTCTTACATCCATATGCCCATTTACATGCAAACTACTCCATTAATTTTTCCATGTGTATTCATGGTGACTACACCATCACCATTTATTACTTCATCCTCTCGCTTTTCCATGCTAGCTTTTTTTCTTGTTTTCTACCATATTCCTTTTGTACCCACATCCAAACTTACCATTGGCGACCATATAAAAGAATCCATCTATCGGATTACATGGGTCCTTAGTTGTTGTAACTTCCATATCTCTAGGAATTTTGTTCACATACATGGTTCATTAATCTTGGTCCCACAACTGAGATTAAACCATCTCACATTCCTCCTGCAATAGAAGACTCAACCTCTCCAATCCATATCAAGCTAGGTTACAAGTACACCTACCACCCCCATACCTACCCAACAGTTCATTCCACACTTGATTCAACATTCCTTCTCTACACATAAGAGGGATACCTTGTGCTTCTAGAAATCAAGGAAATCACATTTTAACAGGAACACAAAATATTGGGGTTTCAAGTACCACCGAACATGCACCCCATAATTAATTTTTAAAAACAGGTACAACATAACGAGCACAACTATATTGATTTTTTCCCAGGGAAAAAAAAATGAGCACAACTATATGTCAAACCATGGATCTGATACCACTTATTAAAAGTATTAAACACATTAGATTTATTTTTAATGCAATAAATACAAGTTTTTCTAGTTCCATCATCAATAAAAGTAGCATAATAACGAGAGCCACCAAGAGATTGTACCCGATTCGGTCCCCATACATATGTATACACAAGGTATAACTTGTCACTCTTATTTTGTTTCCCAACCTTGAGAAATCTAACTCTCTTTATTTTCCATAAACATAAATCTCACATAATTCCAAACATACATGCTTCAAACGTGGAAGAAATTTCCTTGAGTGGAGAATTTGCATCCCCTTCTCACTCATGTGGCCAAGCTTGTGATGCCACAAAGCTGTACCTATTTATGTGGAAGCTATAGAGATAGAATAATCAGTATTATGAGGACATAAATACAAAGTACCTATCCTATATCCTTTTCCTATTACCAATGCTCCGTTAGTGATTTTCCACCATGTTTTTCCAAACATAGAAAAATAGTCACTATCTCACAACTACCCTGTTGAGATCATATTTCTTTTCATGGTAGGAATATTCCTTACATATTTTAGCATCCATTCATTTCCATTGTTTAAATTAATTCATACCTTACCCATGCCAACAATGTTACATGGTTCATCATCCCCCAATAAAACATGTCTAAAATCATGTAGAACATAATCATGAAAGAATTTCATATGGGGTATAGCATGACATGAAGCCCCTGAATATAATACCCAATCATCGCTAGAATTATATAATACAAAAATCAAAGAATATTGTAACACATCACTTGCTACATTTGCTTCCTAAGTAGACTCTTGTTACCAATTCCTTTCTTCTTTGGAGATCTGCAATCTTTCTGCATATGTCCTCTCTTTCCACAGTTCCATCACTCTATATTTCCCAGTATAGACTTGTGTATTCCCTTTCTACACTTGTTGCGATTACCCGAGTTATTTCCTCTCTCCCTTTGTATTCCCTTTCTCTCCATGGTCAATGCACTACTTGATGTCTCACCTATGTTTTTTCTTCGCCTTTCCTCGCTAAGAATAACACCAACAACATCATCAAATTTAAGAGTGTTTGAACCAGAGACGGATTTACTTACAACCATGACCAAGCAATTCCAACTTTCTGGCAATGAGTACAAGATTAGAATATCCCTAACCTCATAATCAAATTTCACTCCTACATAGCTTATCTGATTAGTCACCATATTAAATTCATTTAAATGGCCAGGAATAGATCCACATTCTAGCATCTTCATATTAAATAGATGCTTCATTAGAAATACCTTGTTGGAAGATGAGGGTTTTTCATGGAGATTATCTAATGCACTCATCACACCCTCTGTTGTCTTTTCTTTTGAGATATTGAAATCCATCGACGAAGCTAGGAATAACCGTATTTTTTCTAGTGATTATCTATCAAGAACCTCCCATTCTTCATCCTTCATTATCATTGGTTGTTTTTCTTTTTTCTCCCAATAGTAGTAACATATCCTTCTGGTAAAAATAGTCCTCCATTTTCATCTTCCATAGCTGGCAGTTTTGGTCATTTCTCCCACTCAAACTTGAAACCCTTCTTTTATGCGATTCTACAATCTAAATATACCTTTGGCTGTAAGACCAATTGTTATATAATAGGATTGCGGAGAAATAACAATAAACAAGATGCAAGTATTAAACACACAAACAAATTACAAGAGAGACACTAATATAGTGTGGTTCACCCAAGATGGGATACATCCACACATAATTGCTAGTCCTTTATTATTATACCATCCAACAAAATGAATGGATATGTCCTGCAGCACACCCGTTGCACTTCATCTTCACTCTCTCATGGTCTCTCTCACACAATCATAGAGTTTGGTTTTATAATGCTACAATACAATACAATACAAAGCCACATTACAATGCTTTCCTTTTATAGGATAATTACCATGGGTCACCCAATCCATGGGCCCATAAACTGTTAGCCAAAAAAATATCGTAAAATATCTTGCAGGGGCGCTGCCCTCGAACCCCTACTAAGGACCTGCTAGCCCACGAAACCCTGCGGGGGGACGATGTCCCCCAACACCCCCCCTAATCAGATGAGTATATAGTAAAATTGGGGTACAAACATGGCCAAACAATAACATCTTTGAATCTATAAGATCAATCTCAACAACCAACATTTATAGTCATCTAGTTCTCCTTTCTTAGTTTTGGCTTATATTTTCTCAAAAATACCACTGGATGAGCAATTTATGTTTTGGTACATACCATTGCATACTTCAAACTACCTACAACACTAGAATAAGGAACACATGACATGTCTTTTTCCTCTTCATACGCCTTGGGACATTGATATACAAATAAATTTACACCTACAAGAATAGGGACCTTGACCATTTTACTTTTCCGCATGTTAAATTCTGGTAATATAGTCTCAACGTATTTTCTCTAATTAACCATAGTTTCCTATTTGCACATTTTTTTAGTCTTCATTCCTAGTATGAAGTTAGCAACACAAATATCCTTCATGTCAAATTTTGAGATAGATATGATTTCACCTCCTTCATGAAATTCTTTTTGTTTCCAATCAATAGCATGCCATCAACATACAATACTATATTAATGAAGTGATCACCAACCTTCTTGGCATATACACAGTGATCAACCTTGCTTCTCACAAACCCCAATCCAAGGATGCATTAGTATAAATTTTGGTATCACAAACATTAATTCCTTTGAGATTTATTTAGACCATAAAGGGATTTCCTTAGTTTATATGCCAATTCTTTCCTTTCCTTTACTATAAAACCTTCTGGTTGTTTCATATATATTTCTTCTTCAATATCTCCATGTAGGAATTATGTCTTCACATCCATTTTCTCCACTTCAATATCAAAATAACCAATCGTAGAAAGGAGCAATATGATAGAATTTAATTTAGAAAAAAGACAAAGAATTCACCAAAATCAATTCCCTATACCTAGGAATATACCTTTTCTACAAAGTGATATTTGTACTTCTCCACTTTAGCTTCTACATTTAACTTATTCTTAAACAACCATTTTCTAGTAATGTTTTTTTCCAGATAGTAACTCAAGTAGATCCCAAGCTTCACTTGTATCCAAAGCATGCATATCTTCAACAATGACCATATTCCAAAATCACTATCATTCGCATAAACTAATTCCTCCATATTTCTAGGATCATCTTCAATAATAGATGAAGAAAAACAAGACCAAAAATAGGGAGGGGAATACCTTTCTGGTTTCCTTCTTTTCTGAGACGATCTCCTCAAAACTGGGGTATGAGGTTCTTCTTCTTCTTATTTGTCTTCTTCTATTGATTCAAAATTTTCATCCTCCAATTATAACTCTATTTCTATGGTTGCTTTTGTGGAAATTGAACCCAGTGATAGATTAATTTTACTCACAACAATTAACAATTGATCATGCAAAATCACTCACAAAAGAGACTAAAATTCGAGCTGAACACTAAACTGTATTAAATCAGTGTACAATAGCCAACCCTGTAACATAATAGGTTGCTGAATAAATAACATACATCATGGATTCGAATGCATGAGGAGCAATTCGAATCTAGCATAAAGCAGGCTTACTAAAAATAAGCAAATCCCCCATAGGTGTAAAAAGTTGATCCCAAATCTGTCATAGAGCTCACGAATTGGAAAAATGGCTTAGGAAAGCTAAAGAGTGGTGGAATGGAAGCTCATACATGCTTTTTCATGGAGAAAAGAGTGGAGGATGAAGAGGACAAAAAACTAGTTCACCTCACCTAGTCTAGCTTTTCTATTTGCCTTAAAACACTGAAAAAGCAGGGAATAAAGCAGAAAAAGCAGAAGGGCACCTAGGAGGCCAGGAATAAAGCAGATTTGATTCCTTGGGCTTTCCCATGCGCTACATGAGTCAAATAAATAAATTTTGACCACTATGGATAGGTAATAGACAACTTGCACAAGGTGGGACACATGAACTAGGCTAATAAGACATAAATAATTAAATTAATGTCTAAATGGGTAAACTATGGGTTGATTATTCTAACAGCTTTCCCGTTGAAGTGACTTTCTATTTGGGAAAATATTTAACCTCTCTAAAAAAAACATCTTGATTGTAAACATTCTTCTTACTGGGTTCCAAAGTTTAAAACTTTTCACACCATCTTTATAACCAATAAATATACATTTTCCATCTTTATTATCGAACTTACTCCTTTATTGCCTTTGGGACATGTATATAAGTATCACACCCAAAAAACTCCATATGTTTAAGAGAGGGTTTCCTACATTTCCATGCCTTATGGCAACTTTTGTTAACCAATGTTGATGTGGGTGATTGATTTACCAAGTAATATGTAGTATCTACTACCTCTACCGAGAATTGTTTTCCTATCTCGGAGCCATTAAGAATGTTCTTTTCCTTTTCCAACAACATCCTATTCATTCCTTCAATAACTTCATTATGTTGAGGAATATATGGAGTATCCTTTTGTCTTTCTCTTCCACATTTCTTATAGAATTCCTCGAATCAATTTCTATAGAACTCCCCACCATTATTTGTCATCAACTCCTTTATTTTCTTCTCCATCTAATTCTCTACAAGATCCTTAAATGCTTAAATTGATCAAATACTTCATATTTCTTTCAAAGGAAATAAACCCATGTGTTCCTTGAGAGATCATATATAAATGAAACATACTAAACAAATTTACCTAATAATGGAACACACATAGGTCCAAACACATATCCATGTATTCAACTCTAAAATTCCCTTTGCTCTTGCACAACTAAAGAAAATCTTAATAGATTATGATTTCCATATATGCAATGTCCACCAAAATTGAAATCTAGTGTGCAATGAGACATAGCTTCAAACATACCTTTACCTTTACATATATTCAACCATTTAAACGAATCACAATGGATGATCTAGCATGACCAGCGAACAGAGGGTGAGAGTAAATAGAACCATAGAGATACGAGAATGAAAACCACAAAATTTTAAGTTTTCCCACCATTTAAAACCCTGACATGTTGTAAATAGATCCATTAACATGGAAGGTCTGACAACAGAACTTTGTTAATTCCATGGAATGATCTTTCAATATTGAAGTGGGTCGCAGTAAAAAAAATTGAATCATTTTTCAATAAACATTTGTCTTAAGGGTTTACCGCAAAATGTTATTGTTATCCATTTTTTTATTCTTAACAAGTAAAGGAGCATATTAACACAATCTTTTAATGGTTAACAATGCATGGCGATATGTTTCTTTGTTTCAGAGAAACCAAAATTTAGGGTCGTGTACTAAGCTTAATGCCAAAAACTTGCCATTAGGGAACCACACAAAATCTATTAGTATTGGTTGACAATTGATCAAATCATTTTCCATAAGAGTTATGTCTATAAGATAACTCTGCAAAACTAAACTATTTTCATTCATAAATGAGATTTTGTGTTCTTTTCATTTTTGAAGAGTTTGAAACCTTATGATGGAGGTTCTCTGCTGATTTTTCTTACAATAAAAACAATCAAATGGGCTGGTAGACATGTTGATATTTTTGGAATGGTTTGTTGATGTTTTCACCCCAACTGTAGGGAAATTTATCTATAGGCGTCTCATAATTTGCGGAAATAAATATAATAGAAGCAAATATTCAGTTTGTTATTTTTGTTTTCAAGCTCTTCCTAGACAACAAGCAGATTTCATTCCTTTTAGTTCTATCAGAATAAGCACTTTCTCTATTGTTTTTATGGACGCTACACTGTATTCACTCTTTTATGCATGTAGGTATATGATATCAATACCCATACCCTTATTTTTTATTGAATGTTTTGACAGCTAGCTATCATTGTTGAAGACTTTGATAACCTAGTTTAATGATAGTAGTTGAAGGCTCTGATAACCTAGATTATTTGTCATTGTCTTAAACTCCTAATCCATAAATCATTTGCTGGAATTAAATAAAAAGATATAACATTTGTAATTTGAATATGCATTTTTTACCTTGTTATCATGTGCCTTTGTGTTTTAGAGGGAATATTAGTATGCTACATTTCAAGCTCGAGATGGCATTCCATATTTATATTGGTACCATGGCTTCTACAGATTTGAAAGTTTTAGGGTGCACCTCGACCAGGGATTTACAATGCACCGTAGGTAAATCTCACCAAGACTATGGGGTATTAGTAGTGTCACATCAAGGTTGTGGAAGGTAGTTGGTTAAGGAAGGGAAATGGTAATGTAAATAGTGATAGTTATGGCACATCAAGGAGGTGGGGCAATGGCCCATCACTAAAAGATAGAAACATAAATTATTTCAAATTAATGCTAATTTACCTATAACATGAATAGATTTAAAACAAATGCAATACAAAAAATAGACTATTTTTCTATTTAAATCATGTCCACCTCAAAAAGAGGCCAAATAAGACCTCAATTTTTTTTATTAGAGGAGATAAAATGTTCGGGGATAAGATTCACAGAGACAAATCCTAATTTATAAAGTCAAGCTAAAACTTTGTTTATATAAACCTAAAAAAGATGAGTTTGTGCATATTAATAAAAAATGATAAATCCATTTATAAAGTCCATGCCATCCTGAAGGCATGGACTAACAAGGGACAAATTGTCCAAGCTAAAACTTTTGGGTGGTTGGGGTATCAAGCATTTGGGGAATTTCAATAAATTTTTATGTGCCAAGATTTTTTGGCGAGCTATACATAACAAAGGATTATGGGGCAAGATTGTTAGGTGTAAATACCTCAGGAGGCTGCCAATTGTTTCTTGGTTAAGATCAGGTCACACACAATCTGTAAATGGCTTGATCATCTGACGCAGTCTGGTGGATATTTTTCCGATCATTAATCCAAACCTATGTTGGCAGGTCGGCAGGGGTACTCAAATTTTTGTGGGAATTGACCCGATTGTAGGGATGGGTGGTTCTTATGTTCTCTCTAGTCAGTTGACTAGGAACCTACATGCGAGGAATATGTTTGATATTTCTCATATCTTCTTTTTTTAGGAAGAGAGGAGACCCCACTGGGAAAATTATAGCGACCTTAATCTCCACAGAAACTTGGAGGGAATGGTCTATCTATATTAATTCCTTGATAGCTGCGGGTATCTCCCTGAATGAGGACTGTGACAATTTAGTTTGGGACTACAACAAATATTTCAGCATTGTTACGACGAAGCTGGTGTATTTCTATCTTGCAAATATGCATTCATCTATTCCTATGGAGGGCTTATTGACCAGGTTATGGCTTGGTTGTTTACCATTGAAAATTAAGTTCTTCATATGGATTTGAATACATAAAAAAATCCTGACTTGGGACTCTCTTCAGAAGTGCCGCTTCTTGGGGCCGAGAAGGTGATGTTTTTGTTTATTAGATCTTGAAACAGTAGAGCATATTTTTGGTAGCTGTGGTTTTTTTCAGGATGCGTGGGCTTTCATTTACAATCATTTCGCAGCAATAATAAGATGGGACAAATCAAGTTTGACTGAAAATATCTGGTGCATTTTAAAGGGGTCCTTCCTGTCAATGGATGTTATGCTAACCACTTTATGGTTAGTGTTGAGGGCACAAAATATGGTCATCTTTCAAAATGGGAAGGCTGACCCATGTATAGCTAGTATGAAGGCTATTGGTTGGCTTCACTCTTATGGATCTATGATTCATAAGGAGATTGGTAGGAGTATGATTTATCCAATGGTTGATCAACATGTTATTGTGGGCTTTTTTTACGGAGTTGAGCAGGGTGGTATTTGTGGGGCAGGAATGGTGATCGAATTGAGACACAATCTTTAGTACAGACTAAAGTTAAGCTTTGGAAAAGAATCGAACACAAAGGCAGACCTTTTAGCGCTTTGGGGACTGTTTTTTTTTTGCTCACAAGAAGGAATTGCTTCCCGTTATGATATTCAGGGACTCAAAAGTGATAGTGGATTGGGAAAATGATATTCACACTTTACACACTATTGAGCTTCACCATTGGATCAGATGGGTTGAAGATATCATTAATTGTTTTCAACAGATTTCATTTAAGCACATCTTCCGGGAGTTGAATACAAAGGCAGATTCATTATGCAAGCAAGCTACAGAGGATGGAATGAAGTCCATTGATTGGGAATTGGTATAGGAGCATGGAATGAAGTCCATTGATTGGGAATTGGTATAGGAGCGATCCATAGTTGAGCATGGCACTATAAGAATTATGTAGTTTAATATTTGTTTCTTGAACTGTATATAGTGAACTAAAAAACTAGATTTACTATAATTATCAGTTTAATGGTAGTAGAATAGATAATTTTTGAAATTATGAATATTGGTGAAGATCTGATCATTAAGATTGATGAAGATTTTATATATATGACACAACTTTATATAAAGTTGTTTTTTATATGTGAAAAAAAAGGAGATCTAACACAAGGACAAAGGATGGTCACAATTTACACCATAAAAAGCTTAGCCATTATATTTTTTAGCTTGGGTAGGAAACTCAACCCTCTACGTCAATATTTTTCTCAATCCTACTCATTGTGACATTTAAAATTAAAAAATTAGTAAGGGTTGAACTCATCTTGAAATAAATATATAAACAAATGGATAGTGTCAATTAAAGTAATCAAAATCTTCCTCGCCCCTCTTAACTTAAGATATATCATGATAATTACATTTATATTCACCCTTGAGTGCCAAAGTTATGATTTCTACTTTTAGTGGGAATTTAATATTTTTAATTGTTTGTGTATGTAATGATAAACGTGTAACATCAATATAAAGCATCCACATTAAAGTCTATAAAGTGATATATTGCACTTTCTATTATAGCCATGATTCACAAAGCGGACAAAGAACAAGGAAAATATTCTATGATGATTATTCAACGAAGTTATCCAAGTTTTTTCTAATGGTCCCACGGTTTCCATGGGTTTAAGGACCACAAGCGCAAGAAAATTGCCATAAATAGGTAGTTCAATGAAGGGGGGACGACAAATTGATGTTTAGACAAGTAGTGGACTCCGGGCACACAAGGTGATGTTAAAACAATGATTATAACTTCAACTTTGTTTATTTACTAAAATTCTTAGAAGTCAAACTTCATTAGATTTGTTGTAATACATATCATTAGGAACAAATACAATGCTTTATGAATTCAAAATTGATTAGATTTATCTTAATATATGTCTTTAAAAGCAAATACACTGGACTATGACTATAGAGGAAGTGGGGAGTAACAAATGTACAACATCAATTTTAATATTAAAAATGCATACTTTCATCTATTTCTACTATGTTATCATGGCTAACTTAGATTTTTAAATAATAACTTAATTAATTTATTTTAAAAATTTTACTTTTTATTATGGTTCATTTAGATTTTCAAATAATAATTAACTTAATTAATTTCAATTTTTTTTTACTTTATATCAAATATAATTAAATCTTTTCACATGGGATTGGATTGGATTCCCTCAAACATGGATAAATATGGATGCTTGAACACGACATGGATCATAATGTTAATTTAATTGAGTGGCATTTTTTCAGGGTGGATCAAACTAAAGTCAATTAAAGATGATTACAAGTTTAAATTACACATGAATACTTGTTATGGGAGCTTGCATATACCTTGGGTCACATCTAATTTGATTTAGTTGAAGATGATGTTCGTTCATGGGTGCTTACATGTATCTTGATCACAACATTCATTTAACTAAGGTTAGAAGGTGATTGTGTACATTTGTATTATAAAAGTACTTACTCTATATTTAACAACTTCATTGAGTATCTAATTGTGTAGGTTAAACTTTATTATAATCCTTGATATTTGTGTATGCGTAGCATCCACTTACACACATCGATGAGACCACTCAAGGTAGGATTGTTTTGTAATGCTTAACTATAGTTCGGCACTTTGAATCAATTTCTCGAGAAACACGTGATGCACTAATTGCAGTGTGATTATTCTTATTGCTTGACCCACCCCCTTTATTCTATGTAAAATTCCATTACTAACAAATATACACCTAACATCATGGGTACTAGAATTGTTTCTTAGACATACATACATCTTTATAAAAAAATACTATCCCACATTGATTGAGAGAAGTGATCCCCTAATAGATAAGTTTCAATATAACATGATCCTTATGTGAATTTGGGCATCCTTGTCCATGATCCTTATGCATATCCCATATTTTTTGAGAGAAGTGGTCTCTCGTGGTTGGTGAATTATTCATATAACATAGAGATCAAATTTGGTTTTGGTGTTAATTATTTTTTCCAAAATTTTGGTAAACTAGAGGATATTAAAATAAGGGAAACCCTCTAAAGATAATTTTTCAATCAATTAAGTAGAACAATGACTTTAAACACAATTGCTTTCAAATTTGATGATTATTTTAAGCCAAAAGTCCAATTATTTACTCTTATAGCATAGCATATCCTCAAATTAATCCAATATAACATCAAAACAACAGAGTTTGATTAATTTCCTTCTTTCAATCATTCATCAAACACCCACCAAGATAAATATCCTAATTAACTTCAATCTTATAGTGTTAACATAATTGTTGTGCAACCATACATATGTAAGATACAATAATAATAATTAAGAATAAATATACACAAATTCCATTTATATTGAAAAAATCCAACTAATGTATGTCTGGAATACAAATGCACAATTAAATAAATAAATAAAACACAATTATTATCACTCGTCATCATTTACTAAAATACAATAACAAAGATTCCTATTAAATTGAAATTTCTACCATAACCTAAATTATTATTAAATCAATATTTATTACAATAAAATAAGAGATATTTTCAATCCTTCTTACATCAAGATTTCTTATCATAAATAAGAATGATCAATTCTTTTTTTTTATATTACCATAAAGAAAGAATTTATGGTGTTGAATGTATATGTAAGTGAGTAAATGTCTATGTTAGTGGTTGGTCTAATAAATGGTCCATACGTTTAATGAATGAAAATAAATACTTATAGAGGTCAATATAGTCATTATGAGAGAACATTTTATTTGGATATATGAATGTATATGGCTTTTTCAACAAGCAGTTCTCCTATCCCCTACAGAATCATTATGTAATCCATCTCTATTTTGGAGTTGTGATCCATGTTCACATCTTGTATCAATTGTGTGTACTTTGGTTTATTGTGTTATTTTAGGTAATCGATACATAAAATTAGTTATAATATTACATGCTACCAATTCACTTACATTTCCCTTCCTATATCTCTTCATTTGTGGATTAAAAATACCATTCTAATAAGAAAAGGATTAGGTAAGCATCAATGGCAAGTCAAGATAAAGCCAATCAATCAAGCTTTTTATTGATATTGTTATATTCAACACTAAGCTCAATAATATTCATAATATATTTCAATTCTTTGTAACTTGCTTAATTCGGGATTGACATGTCCTACCTCATCTCTTATAAAAAACCTAAGGTCAAACATGTAAACACCTTCATTATATCCTAAACCACTTAAAACCCAAGTCTACAGTTATCTCCATAATCTTACTCTATAATTACCTCTATACCACATACACATACACTGCCGAGTTCACATGATTGGAACCTTGAGACAAATATATGAACTTATAGGACATCAGGAGTTCAAGTAACACAATGTGGAAGTTGTAAACATCTCTCTTACGCATGAGCCAATAACTATAATAGTATTTTGATTTCAAGTAGCCCATGGTTCCCTAAGTGCAAGTGGACATGTGCATTAAGTCTACCCTTGTAACCCTTGAAAGGCCAATGGGATAGGCTGACCATTGATACTTGAAACGAATTCATTATGTTTCTTATTCACCATTTAGATATATTATTTATAACCTTTTCATGCTATCTACTATATATATTCGGGATCGTGATATTCTTGTTATATCATGAACACAATCACCATGTCATTAATATAAACATTTAATAAAGATACAATAATTTGAATAACGGAACCTAGGGCCTTCATAAGAAATATGTTCCTTTAAATCGCCAAATTATCACGTAATAAGGTAAGAAAGGGATCCTTCAATATTATTGATCAAAGCCTCGATTAACTTAAAGATCAAATCCATCGGGTCAAGAATTTAAATGTAATCCAAATACTATACCATACCAATAGAGTTAGAAAAACAATCAAATTATGTTGTACATGTATTTTACCCTTTGTAGGTTCCTAGAGAGAAATGAATCTAAGAGGATGCAATGGGCCAACGAGGACTCCAATGGGTGTGGAAGTAGAGTTCTTAAAATAAAATTGTTGAGTTTATATTTGATTTTTTTTTGTTATAAACTAATTTTGGTTAAGAAATTATAGTTGTAATTTAATTTGGGTCAAGGGATTAGGGTTTTAGATTCTATAATATTGTATTATAAATGGTGAATATTGTAGAGTGAGATAGAGACATGAATGACTCTAAGTTAGAGTAGTCTTCTCACTTAAAGGATTTCATATTAAATCTGTGTATGTGTGTGCGCGCACATGAACACACGCGTTGTGTGCATGTGTCATTGTTATTTCTTATGTTTTAGAGTATACTTGAATATATTTTATTGCAAAAGTTCATCTAAATTTTCCTTTTGTATTAGAGAAAATATATTAGCTTCAGGTGGATGCATTTCTTAGCTGAGTTTATCTCATTCCATGAAGAGAAATGGTATCTTGGGTCTTCAATAAACCTATGCTTGATTGTGAGCTATGTGTAGTGAATCTTGTTTGAAGAAAATGATGAGCAATTCAAGAAAATAAATAAAGAAGTTTAATTACCAGAAATTTGAGTTATGGAAGTTGAAGATGATAGATATTCTTCTAGATAAAGGAATAGTGGGTTTCTATGAATCTAGGTACATAACCTACTTGTATGTTGAAATAAGAATGGGAAAAGTTGGAATGAAAAGAAAGAAGCATGATTTAACTCTACCTCCCAGATTTGGTGTTGTTGAATGCCTTTGGAGAATGTAATGCAAATAATTTGTGGGATATGTTGGGGAATTTTTATTAATCAAAGTCCCCAATAAAAAAACAAATCTTTGAAAGGAGTTGTATAATATTAGGATGGAGGATGGTGATTCCATATAAATCATCTAAATGCATTCAATACTCCGGTAAGTCAACTTCTCTATGTTGATATTAATACGGAGGAAGAATATAAATGTATGACCTTGTTATGTTCTTTTATAGAAAGATAGGATAGTCTAGTTGTAAAACTTGGTAGTACCACTCAATCCACATTAAATTTTGAGGATGTAGTCGCATCCTTGTTATCAGAGGAAATGAGGAGAAATTACATGGAGTGTGAGATCAAGGATGTTTTATTTGTGAGAGATAATCCCCAAGAGAGGAAAAATAATTCTTGGGGAGGAAGAAGATCTAAATCTATAGGTATATCGAAATCTCCAAGACAATCTACATGGAAATGTTTGAAAACTAGGAATTGTAAGAAATATTCTAGATCTATGAAGTTTGATAAATATAATTGATTTGATGGTTCCCATTCCATATAAATGAAATCACCAATGAAAGGAGGTGTAATGTTCTTAAATTACAAACTCAAATTTGTTTTTTTTGTAAGGGTCTCTATAACTTATAACTCATAGTGAGTTTGTATGCTTGCTTGGTTTTAGCCTCATAGTTAGTAAATTAACTTTAGCAATGTGAAAATTATGAAGAATTGCTATACTCTTATTTCTTCCATACTCAGGATCTTCATTTGTCATACAACTTGTTATTATTGCTCTTCCATACATTACATAGTCTTATTTGAGTTAGTTTTAAAGAACAAGCTAATGCAATTGAGCAACCAACTCTCCTTTCTTATATGGTTATTGTCCCATAGATGGATAGGATTACTTATCATGTTAGGTAACGTATCTTTATATTCACTTTTACAAGTTCCCTTGATGTTGGTAGCTGAGGTCTAGGATAATTCCTTCACTGATTCTTCAAAGGTATTTATATATATTTATATAACCACTTTTAGCTACTTCTTGGTTCTAAGACTTTAAATATATTGATACAAGTATTTATTGAACTATGGCCTTGTATCTATTTTTTTCCTTCCTCTATATTTGGCTTACTAACATTCTTCAAATATGTTGTATATAGGTACATGATTTAGCATGTCCTTATATCGCAAGCTTGGATATACTTGAGATTGTCCTCTAGCTACTCCTATGTAGTCACCTCATACTACATTGTGAAGTATATAATATAAGTTGAAATCTTCATGTGCTCAGTCCTTTGTTGAAATTTCTATTCAATCATATTTGATAATCACTTGTCCTAGTGTAACCCTTCTTAGTCCTTTTAATCCCTTTTGTTTGGATTTTTGACGCATCTTTGTTGTTTCCTTCGTATGTGAACAATTGTTTGTTGGTTCTGATGAGTCTGGGCGTCACTTGAAGCATGAACCATTGATAAGCTTTGGTCTGTAGCATTCAACATTCAATACCCTTACTTGAGAGAGAGGGTTGAAGATTGCTTAACATACACCTGCCCGATTTAGTTGATGAGGCCTATGGAGGAAGAAGGGTTTATTAGAGGCTTGGAAGTTTGATTAATCCCAATCCTGTATGTAGAGTATTTTTCTTTTTATGGGATTGTAATGGTTATAGAACAAATTGATGAAAAACGTAAGGGTTTTGTCCTTTGTTACGATTCCTCATGTGTTTTATCATGAAATTTTGTATCCTTTATGAGCTTAAAATTGTGGTTTCGAAACCACCTTGTTTTAAGAACTAATTACTCTATTTTGTAACAAGATGTTCATTCTAAATTGTTTTCTTCTAAGATAAATAAATTATTTTGATGTGTATAAACATCTTGATAGCGAAGTAGGTGTAATGAACAATTGGTCTTTAAATCTGAATGAGAGGGATTCAGAGATTAAAAGGTTTTAACAATCACATATAGTGACTCAATCAGGTATGCAATGTTACTTAGTTCATTTCAGTTTACGCTTACGAATATCATTTAAGAGTTTGTGTATGAGATTTCTATGTTGTAATGTAAAATCATAAATCCTAGCATTATAACTTGGTTTCGTTTTGGACTTTTAATGATGGGATTCGATCCTTGGTCATTAGCATGACCCATAGTGTTATTTGAGATGGTATACTATTCTGGAAATTGTTGGTTTTTATCTATGAACGCGGCATATAACAATTGATCAGAACCTATTATTGGTGTTTTTAACTTTTATTTGCATGAGTTACTCCTGATCAATGCTAGTAGTGTGACCCTAGAATACATGTTTGTGGGTTTCAATTTGTGTTTATTGATGGTCTTTGCTTAGTGTAGTAGGATCCGATCCCCTGTCTGTGACTTAGTCATGACATGTTATGAGGTGTTTTGGAGGAAATGTCGACTATAGGGTTCGGCCCTAGTTTAATATGGTTTTAAAATTATGATCTTATGGCTACAATTACTTTGCTCGATGCTTCATGCAAGAAGATGGACTTAAGGATTAATCTATAATTGAATGCTATGGCTTAGATGTTGAAGGTTTTGTCATAGTATGGCAATTTGATATTGTTTTCTTATGGGGTTGACCCATGGAAAATAAAGGTTTCCTAGAATTTGATTTTGACTAAATTTTAAATGGGATTTGATCCCTTCACTTGTAGCCTTAAACGCTGTTGTATGGTATTTAACTTAGTAACTTGTGTGATACGCAAGTTCATCCTATGTATTATTTTTGGAATTCTTGAAATTCTAAACGCAAGGTTTTACCAAAGTTTGCATTTATATGATAAGTCTAACCTACAACTACTTGTTTTGATTAGCTTCATGGATTTACTGGGACTCTGGGATCTGCATGAAGATCAATGTTTTAAAGTAGGAATATGGATAACATTTATGTTATGTGATTCTTGTATGGCTCCATTTTCTATGTTTATGATATTTTTATAAAATAGTGGATGTTTCTAGTTCTCTGTTTATATGGGAGAATATGTGTTGAATGAATTTTTAATTCTTATCTAATATCTTAGTATGAGGTCTGTTCATATTTGAGTTTATTGTTTTTGTTAGTTTGGTTTTTATTTAATAATAATGATTGAAAAAGAATCATTATTTGAGATTAATTGAATTTATAATTTTCAGGTTTATATTTATATAACTACCCAGGTTTTAGGGACATGGTCTCTGGATCAATTGTTTGGATCCTCTACCTAGTTAGGGCTTACGGTAGTTTTCTTCCTATCCTAGAAATAATCTATAATATTTCTTTTAGCATAATATATATTTAATTCTACAGAAAAGAAAACAATCCCAAGGAAAATAATAAAGAAGATGAATAATTCTAGTGCTAAATGATCATTCTAGAAATCAAGATTTCTTAACCTATACTAGAATTGTGAAACAATTTTATTAACTGATTATAAATAATTTACATTAAACTTGAATAAAAATTTGGTAAATACAATACCATATATTTGATACAAAATTTAAATAACTACGTAAATGAAATAGACATATATTTAAACACTTAGAAATAGATAGATACAAAAATTATTTGAACCGATATGAACTTATAGAAACAATACAAAGGTACTTATCAACCTTTCTTTGTTTGTCGGGTTATCTGGGAATTGGGATGTTCCACCCAACTGTATACCTCGAACTGTTCCTCGTTCGTTTCATGGGTCACCCACGAGATAAACCGATCATGCCAAAGATACTAGAAGGATTTAGGGAAATTTTCTATCTTCCTTAACTACCAGCAGAGTAGTCACAAGGTCTATTTACCAACCCTTTGTATAGTCTTTCAATAATATTTCCCTCAATCTTATTCCCCACACCAAAATATTTCTTTGGTAATTTTAGTGCTCATCAAACCCGCAACATCCTCTCTATGGGGATAGTTCCCCCCCCCAACATCCTCTCGATAGGGATCGTTTCCCCCCGCAACATCCTCTCTATGCTATTTATCATTTTAATTAAGAAGAAATGATTTTATTATTTAGGTTTGAACTCTGAGTTCATCCCTAATCAAGCTAATTGTTTTTTGTATTTATCTTTTATTAATTATTAAATTTTAAATCCTCACATTCTAATTATAGCTAATGAATTCTCTAATTTGATTAAATAATATTAATTTTTAATGCTATTATCTATTTGATCTTAGTTACCAACTACTTCAACCATTTTGATCTCTTAGCATGCTCGGTTCCTTGTTTAGTGGGAGCCCCGGTTAGTCTTTAGAAAGAATAGAAGAGATAAAATAATAATAAATTGTTTATGATGTTCCAAAGCTCTTAGCTCAACATCAATTATAAAAAAAAGAGTCTAAGTGCTCCATATATTTAAGTTTCTCAACTCTTAACTAAACAATAGATTTGGTGCTCCAAAGCTCTAAGCTCAACAACTCCTCAAGCACTAGTCTTTGGTGCTCCAGAGTTGGTTACTCAAATCCTTAAAAATAGTTAAATAATACTCGAAGTGTTTCAAAGATTCCTAGCTCAAAACTTATTAATTACATCCCAAAATAAAATAATAAAAAGAGAAAAAAAATAGTCTTTAAAATCTTGAGATATTACATCCCACCCCACTTAGAACAACACCATCTTGGTGTTCGCATTTTCAAATGAAACCTTGAAATAAGGAGGGGTAAGCCTCTTTCAATGTAGTTTCATTTTCCCATTTGGCCTCTTCAGGATTGTAATGTTTCCATTGTACTTTTAACTAGACAATAGTTTGATTCCTGATTTGTACTTCTCTCTTGTCTAGTATACGAAGGGGTTCCAACACAAATTCCCCTTCGGGTTCTACCTGTAACACAGACCAATCAATGAAATGTTTGGTATCATAAACATATTTCTTAAGTAATGATGCATGAAAAACATTGTGAACCTTCACATGAGCAGGTAATGCTAGTTGATAGGCTACTGGGCCCTTTTTGGCCAGTGCTTCAAAAGGCCCACAAAATCTAGGGGCTAATTTCCTGCATATTCCTAAACTTAAGGAAATTCTTTCTTCTTTCACTTTTAGGTACACATGATCTCTTATGTGATACTCTTTATCCATTTGGTTTTTGTCGACATAACTTTTCTACCTATCATGTGCTTGTTTTATGTTATGTTGCACTTTTGTAACCAATTGTTCCAAGTCTTTTAATATATATGGCCCTAACATGATCTTGTCCACCGAGCTGTCCCAAGTAATTGGTGTTCTTTATTTTTAGCCATAGAGTACTTCAAAAGGAATCATTTTAGTTAAATCATGCTAACCATTGTTGTATGCAAATGCTGAAAGGTGTAAGTAATTTCCCCACTTGCTGGGATTGTTTATTACATACATTCTAAGCATATATTCAAAAATATGATTTACTCTTTCAATCAATCTATGTGTTTGCAGATGATAAGCAGTGTTAAAATTTAAGTGTGTTTCAAGTCTTGAAAATAAAGACTTCCAAAACTTTCTTGTAAATTTTGCATCACTATCAAAGATGATGGTTTTATGTATTCTATGAAGTCTAAATACATCTTTCAAAAATATATCAACAATATGAACAAACTTGTAAGTTGATTTAACATAAATAAAATGAGCATCCTTAGATAATTTGTCTACCACTATCATGATCGAGTTTTTATGTCTCTTAATTTTAGGTAAACCTAAAATAAAATGCATACTGATGATTTCCCATTTCCATTATGAAACATATAAGGGATGAAGCAAACTTGTTTGGTGCTGGTGTTCATCTTTAACCAGTTGTCATTCTTGAAATTGTTGATAAATAATGCTATATCAGCCTTCATTTTTTGCTAGTATTTTTTTCTTCACTATTGATATCCTAGATATCCAGAATATGGTCTTTGATGTAATTTTTTCAATATACCAATCCCGTAATTTGTTGTTTGTGGAACATATAATATGTTTTTAAAGCAACATAACCCCGTTTCATCAATTTTGTAGTATTTTTTGGCTGAAACACCATGTTTTCTTGCATGTCTAACCGATTTCCATGTAAAATTGGTCATCTTTATTTGTTGTTTTGATTGTCATTCAAATCAGAAGTTGTTTGACTTTCTATAACTTTATACAACGGATGAACTCTGTGACTTAAAGCATCTGCAATTTTATTTTCTTTGCCTTTGATGTGTTTTAATTCAAAATTGTACTCACTTAGGAAGGCCACCCATTTGGCATGCCTAACAGTTAAATATGGTTGATTAAAAAGATACTTAAGACTCATATTATCTATTTTCAAAATAAATTTCTTCCACATGAAGTAATGTCTCCACATTTTTAGTGCATGGATGATGGAATCCAGTTTAAGATCACGGGTTTGGTAATTTTTCTCATGTTCCTTTACTTTTCTAGACTTATAACAAATTACACAATCATCCTGCATAAGAACTCCTTTGAGCCTTTCTTTTCTTGTGTCTCTAGAACAACAAAATCTCCATAAGGAAGTATTGGTGCAGTAGTTAAAAGTTGTTTTAGTTTCTGGAAATTTTCCTCACATTTTGCAGTCCATAAAAAATGGATTCTTTCTTTTGCAATGTTGCCATTGGGCAGGCTATTCGGGAGAAATTTTCAATAAATTTCCCGTAGTATCCTTCCATCCCTAATAATGACCTTATATACATGGCACTTGTAGATATGGGCCATTCTTTGATGGATTTACTCTTTTATGGATCCATGACAATACCTTCTTCTAAAATGATATGGCCTAGATATTAGATTTTATGTTTATAAAAAACACACCTGCTAAACTTGGCATACAACTAATGCTCTCATAAGGTTTAGAATACAATCTTGAGATGTTCTTCATCCTCTTTTTCATCTTTTGAATAGATTATTATGTCATTTATAAATACTATTACAAATTTGTCTAAGTACTTACTGAAGATATTATTCATTATGGACATGAAATTTGCTAGTGCATTGGTTAGCTTGAAAAAATTACCACAACTCATGGTGATTCTACCTAGTCTTGAAGGAAGTCTTTCTTATATCCTCTTCTCGAATCCTTACTTGGTGGTATCATGAACTTAGGTCGAATCCTGGGAAGTTGGTATCTATTTTTTATGGCAAGTTTGTTTGACTGTTGGTAATCATTGCACATGCACATTGTATCGTCTTTTTTTTCACAAAAAGGATTGGTGCTCCCCATGGGGAAACACTTAGCCTAATGTACCCTTTTTCAATTAATTCTTGCAGTTGTAGTTTGAGTTATACCAATTCAGATGTACTCATCCTATATGGTTCCTTTGAGACTAGTACCACTCTTAGTACTAATACTATATAAAAATATAGGTCTCTTTTTGGTGGCATCCTATGTATTTATTCTAGAAATGCATCTTTTAACTTCATTAATACTAGAAAATATTTGATTTTATGTTCTCCTTTTTCTTCCACATTCTATATATTGACTGCATACATTTTACATCCGTTTTCTATGTATTTATTAGATTGTAGTGGAGATACCTGTCTAATAAGAACATTCTTTGGTATCCCTTGCACTATTTTATGTTTTCTTTCCTTGTCAGTGCAAGTGAGGATTTTGTTAAAACAGTCTAGAATTGTATGATGATGTTCCAACCAGTCCATCCCTATTAATATGCCATAGGATCCTAGAGGAAAGATATTTAAATCTACTTCTATTGGATATATGTTCATTTGTAGTTTACAACTTTTAACAAGTTTAGAAACCTTTCTTTTAGTTCCAGTGGCTATCTATACCATCCAAGGTTTGTTGTGTTTTACCTTGTTTAATTTCAAAATTTCAATAACGTTAAGGGAGACATATCTTCGCTAAGATCCTGGAACAATTAAAACGGAAAAATGTTTAGCTGATATTTTACCTTCTACTTCAACCATGGTGGATCGATGGTCTTCTTTTGTCTACTTTCCACAGCGAAACAAATTCTAGTCATTCTTGCAACATCTTCTACTGTTGCTTCCTCCTATAGGTTGTTCAGAACTTTATTGTTTTTATTTGGTTAGTCTTTGTAGTAATATGGTCCTTGGAATTACCAACATTTTACTTGCAATGGGGATATTTTATCTCCCTCACGTGTTGTTGGTTTGTTGACACTTTGAGATGGAAAACTTGACTGAGTCCCATATATCCCAAGATTCTAGTTATTTGAAAAGTTATTATTCTTCCTGTAGGGAGGCTATTTAAACCCTTTATTTATGTTGTTAGAAGATGATTTATGCTTTTCTTTCTTTTGTTTATGTTTTCATTCCTATGTTGATTATTCTCATAACAAATCCTTGCTTTGTGGAAATATGCCTCCAAATTATTGGGGGCATTAAATTCAATTGTATCCTTGAAGTAGGGAGCAATGAATCCTAGGAAATATTGTATATTTACTTTCTCATGCTTGATATCAGTTCCATAGTCCAACAATATAAAAAATATGTTGATTAATGCATCCATAGTTAGAGAACCCAATTTTAATTCATGAAATTCCTTGCTTTTCTTGTCATAAAACAATTCAAACATATACTTTTCCTGGAGTAATTTCTTGAAGGTCTTCCATTTGAGATCCTTCTCTTTCAGTTTCATAGTGAGTTTTAAATTTCATCACCATCTGACACATTTTCCATTCAAATTATAGATGGCTAGTCGGGATTTCATGTTGCTTGTGTAATCATGTACTTCAAAGTACTTTCTCATTCCCAAGAGCCATTCTTCCACTTTCTCCTGCATCAAGGTCCCCTTCAAGAGTTGGAGCCTTGATTTTCTAGAATTCACCTTGCAAGCTATTATCCTTCTTTCTGTTTCTTTTGCACATGGATGAATACATTTCTGAAGAATTGCTGATGTAGAAATCTCTAATATCTTTAGAAGAGGAACTTGAAGATTCTTGAAACTTTCTTGTCTTTTTCAGTTATGGGTTGATGGTTCTCTTTGTATGATAGTTAGTGCTTATTTATGGGCTCACTTGTCTAGTGTGTTGTTTGATGCATGTTCCTTATCTCTATAGGTGCTTGTAACATTGATTCATTTGCTTCATGTTGTTGTTGTCTTTCTTTGATGTTATCATCCTTGAAAATTTGAAATTCAACTTGAAAGCTTTGCACTATTTTCAACAATTTAGAGGGGGTAGAAACCCTAAGAGTGTCATTTACTTCAACCACCAACTCCTCTCTTCAAGGTGGTGAGTTTATATTTCCATATTTACTGCCAGTTATTTTAGTTTCCATTTTGTTTCTAAAAATAAAATGTGCAACAAGTTAAAATTTATTAGATTGATTCAAAATGGAACTTTTGCAGTAGTTTGGTGACAAGATAATAGGTCACTTAGTTTTTGAACCTTTCTCTTATACCACTTTTTTTGTAGCTAATGTCCCTAAACACACCCATTTTTCTTTTAAGGGTCTCTATAACTTATAACTCATGGTGATTTTGTATGATTGCTTGGTTTTAGCCTCATGGTCATTAAATTAACTTTAGCACTGTGAAAATTATGAAGAATTTCTATACTCTTATTTCTTCCATACTCATGATCGTCATTTGTCATATGACTTGTTATTCTTACTCTTCCATATATTACGTAGTCTTATTTGGGTTAGTTTTAAAGAGCAAGTTGATGTAATTGAGCAACCAACTCTCCTTTCTAGTATGGTTATTGTCCCATAGATGGTTGGGCTTACTTAGCATGTTAGATAATGTATCTTTATATTCACTTTTACAAGTTCCCTTGATGTTGGTAGTTGAGGTATAAGATAATTCCTTCATTTATTCTTCGAAGGTAATTATATATATTTATATAACCACTTTTAACCGACTTTAAATATGTAGATACAAATATTTTTTCAACTATGTCCTTGTATCTATTTGTTTCCTTCATCTATATCTGATTTACTAACATTCTTCAAATATTTCGTAATATTTCGTATACAGTACATGATTTAGCATGTCCTTATATCTCAAGATATCTCAATCTTGGATATAGTTGAGATTGTCCTCTATCTACTCCTATGTAGTCACCTCATACTACATTGTGAAGTATATAAATATAAGTTGAAATATTCAACTTATAAAGCATACATGATATGGTGCAAGATCTAAGCTTGGGACTTAGCTCGACTACCCATTCGTTGGTTAAGGAATATACTTCATGTAATTCGCATGAAATGTGATTGTTGGAATTATATCCAAGGTTTTAACTGTAATGTTTACAATCCAAACATAGAGGAGGTTGGGTTTTTAACTAAACCCATGTGAACAAGGTAGGTAATTCCCTCCACATAGAACTTCACATTAATGCTTGGTAATTTTCCCAAGTCATTCATGATTTTTCCATTATTCAGATTCTTCTCGTCTCTCATGAGGACCTTGAGGGTTTTGTCCTACCTCTTGGCGATTTCTGTTATGTGTTGTTGTGCTCACTGTGTGTTCAAACCTTGCTAAGATTTGGTAAAAGAGTGATTGTTCGCTTGAGGTTTATGACATTTGATGTATGGGATGACTTCGTTCTAGTTTCTCTACTATATCTTTTGTAGAAATCTCTAGTAAGTTGTATTTGATAATCACTTCTTTTTAGCTATTTTAATCTTGTTTGTTTGTATTTTTGACACATCTTTGTTGTTTCCTTCGCAGGTAAACAATTGTTAAATACCATTACCTGAAAGAAAGGGGTGAGGATTGCTCAACATACACCTTCCTACTTTAGTTGATGACACCATTGGAGGAACACACATTTAGTAGAGGCTTGGAAGTTTGATTAATCCCAACCCTGTATGCAAGGTGTTTTTATTTTTATGGAATTGTAATGGTTATAGAACAAATTGATGAACAACATAAGGGTTTTTGTCCTTTGTTATGATTCAAAGTGTGCTTTATCATGAAATTGTGTAGCCTTTATGGGATTAAAATCATGTTTTGGAAAGAACCTTATTTTAAGTACTAATGACTAGGTTTTCTAACTAGCTGTTCATCCTAAATTTCTTTCTTCTAAGATACAAACATTATTTTGATGTGTATAAAAACATCGATAAAAAAGTAGCTGTAATGAGAAATTGGTCTTTAAACATTAATGAGAGGGATTCATAGGTTAAAAGGTTTTAATAGTCACATATAGTGACTCTATCTGGTCTAAAATGTCACTTAGTTGGTTTTAGTTTATGCTTAGTGATATTGTTTAAGATTTTATGTATGACATTTATATGCTATAATGTAAAATCGTAAGTCCCAGCATTATAACTTGGTTTTATTTTGGATTTTTTATTATGGGATTCGATTCTTGGTCAATAGCATGATCCATCGTGTTATTTGAGATGTTATATTATTATGGAAATTGTTGTTGTTTATCTATCAGCATAGATCCATCTAAAAGGGGGTCTATCAAGCATCGAGAGGGATCAAATCTCTCAAGGTGCAAACCCTTTTCTAGAGTGGAAATGTCTAATCCAATGTTTATGGTTTTAGTTTATCTAATTTATGTTGTTTTATATGTATGCAATTATAAATAATTTAAATTTAATTTAAGTCGACAAGTTATTTTTAATAATATTTTATTCTTTTTTATAAAGGACATGTGTCAACTCTAGGATGAGCACTGAAGGAGTTACACATCTCTTCTCTATTGGGTTGTAGAATGCACCTCTTCGATGCAACACGTTATTTTAAATAATATTTTTTTTATTTTTTATAAAGGACACATGTCAACTCTAAAATAAGCACAAAAGAAGTTAGACATCTCTTCCCTATTGAGTTGTAGAATGCACCTCTTCGATGAAATGAACAAGACATATAACAATTGAACTAAACCCATCATTGGTGTTGTTAACCCTTACTTACATTAGTTACTCTTGGTTAACTCTAGCAGCGTGACCCTAGCAGACTTGGCTGTGGGTTTCAAATGCTTTTATAGATGGTCTTTGCTTGGTGTAGTGGGATTGGATCCCATTCCAATGACTTAGTCACGACATGTTATGACATGTTTTGGAGGAAATGTCCTTTATAGGGTTTGACCCTAGTTTAATATGGTTTTAAAATTATGACTACAAATACTTTGCTCGATACTTCATGCAAGAAAGGGAAATTAGGGATTAATTTATAAGTGGATACTATTGTTTAGAAGTCGAAGGTTTTGTCACAGTATGGCGATTTGATATTGTTTTATTATGGGGTTGACCCATGGAAAACAAAGGTTTCCCAACGTTTGATTTTGACTACATTTTTTAATGGGATTCGATACCTTCATTTGCAGCCTTAAACATTGTTGTATAGAATTTAACTTAGTAACTTACAGTGTGATACACATTCATCCTATGTATTAGTTTTTGAATTCTTGAAATTCTAAATGCAAGGATTTACCAAAGTTTGCATTTATATGATAAGTCTATCCTACAACTACTTGTGATATGAAATTCTAAATGCAAGGATTTACCAAAGTTTGCATTTATATGATAAGTCTAACCTACAACTACTTGTGATATGAAATTCTAAATGCAAGGATTTACAAAAGTTTGCATTTATATGATAAGTCTAACCTACAACTACTAGTGATATTTTTATAAAATCATGGATGTTTCAAGTTATCTATTTATATGGGATAGTATGCGTGGAATGAATTGTTTAATTATTATCTAATATGTCAGTAAGAGGTCTATTTATATTTGAGTTTATCATTTTTGTTAGCATGGTTTTTATTTAATAATAAATGATTCTTTCATTTTTGTTAGTATGGTTTTTATTTAATAATAAATGATTCTAAAAGAATTGTTATTTGAGTTTAATTGAGGTTATAGTTTTTAAGTGTATATATATATATAACTTATCCAGGTTTTAGGGGCATGGCCTGGAGATCTATTGTTTAGATCCTCTATGTGGTTGGAGCTTATGGGAGTTTTCTTTTTGGCTTAGAAATAATCTATGATATTTATTTTAGCATAATATATATTTAACTTTGTTGAAAAGAAAATAATACCAAAGAAAATAATAAAGAACATGAATAATTCTAATGCTAAATGATAATTGTAGAAATAAAGATTTCTTAACCTATGACATAATTGTAAAACAATTTGATTTACTGATTATAAATAATTTACATGAAACTTTAATAAAATATGGTGAGTAAAAATACATATATTTGATACAAAATTTAAATAACCACATGTTATGCCTAAAAGTTGTCTTGATGCTCATTCCCTTGAAGTTTCCTGGTGAAACCATCTTTTGGGGGAGCTTTCTGCTGATTCTTAGGAGGCCTGGTGCCTTTTTCCTTCTAACATAGAGAGTCAACCTACTCTGACACATATTTACTAATAACAAAGTGTGTTGGTGACGCTTGTTAGCTGAGGACAAGGAGCGTAGGTGCCTCCTTCTAGTGCACAAGGAGCATCAACAATGTCAAAAAGGGATAAAAGAGAAGATTTCAATATCCTTTTAGATGAAATTCCTCATGGAGGATTGTCCTAACTGCTTAGAGCAGGTGCATTCATACCCCTATCCTCTAGGTATCATCCCTCACCTTCCTCACAAAATATCTCAACCCCTTTGGGAACTCTTTGGACTATATATACAAGCTTCATGGCCCATGACAGGAGAGGACCAAGAGAGCACCTTTATGCTGCTGAAATCATTGCTGGTATAGGAGGTAAAGAGTGTGGTTGTGAGTGATATTTGTAGAGTTTGTATGAAAGTGAGTCAAATACATTGTGAGAGCAAAGCTTCAACATCAAGGATTTGGTTGTAGTTTTCTTCTCTTATATTGTTAATACAGACGTGTTCCCCTTTCCCATGAATGATTTGTGTTAATATGAATTATTAATAACTTTTATCCTTAATCAATAGTATAGATCGCTGAATTATCTTTTTGTTTTCACTATTGTATCTTGATCCTAAATTATTTTACAGGTACAAATGATCGCAGGAGAATTACAAGGCGATGATCACCTTCTCAGTGAGGTAAGAAAACTTGGCATTTAAGTAGTTTAATAGTCTAGGGAGAGGATGCATTGTAGAGATCCATTTGTTCTAGATTTTCCCCATGTAGACTAGGGAAACAATATTTGTCTGAATTGATTGAGAATTTTCTGTAACAAAACTGGAGACCATACTAGGGATGCTAATTAGATCAATGATTTTTTATTTTGATTTGATTACAAGATCTCAAAGTTTTTTATCTTTGTCATTTGAAGATTTAAGGTGTGAAATTCACATTAATACAATTCCATTTGCCTCCTTAGGTCAGTGTTTACACTCAACAAATTCCAGTTTGATTTGTAATTGCTCATGCTAAAGGTTTTATATTCATTTTGGTTTTCTAGATCCGCCGACACACCTAGGTTTATTTGACAGAGAAGCAGGTTGTCCCTGATGCATTTTGTCTATTGTCATAATACATAGTTGACACCTTCTTCACATTATTAATCTTGCACATTGATCTAGGGACTAAACATTAGTCTCATCAAAGATTAATCAACAAATAACTCATGAAATGGTGTAATCAATCTACAGAATGAGTAGTCGCTCTGTATAATCAGATGAAAGAATGATAATACAATACATTGTCATGCTACAAGCATGAATGAATGAGAATTTTGAATCCTCAAGGAGGTCATTCGAATTGAATGAGTGAGTCTAGCTTAACTGAATGTAAGCCATAGTCAACACTCCAGTTAACCACTGATCAAAACCCTAATTGACTCAACCAAGCCCTAACTGAAGTTGGAGTGCAATAAATGACCAAGTCTCAACTGAAAGAGATTAGACACATGTCATAGAAATCCAACCATCAAGTGCTAGTGCTTCAATGACTCCAATGAACCCCGATGAGGTTAACTAAAGTTGAATTGAACATCAGAAGTTGGTGGAGACACCCCTGTTGACTCCAATTCATTAATTAATCATTAAATAATCAGTTAAATGAAAGGAGGTGCCTTCATCACCCTGCTTAACTGATTGTAACCATCAGTTAGCAATTAGGTGCATTAATATCACTCAAATCACCCTCAGAGTGCTCCAGTTAGCCTCCCCAAATGTAGGAGGAGGCTAAGTTAGCCTTCTTGACTGAAGGTAGGTGTGGGTGTGGCTAGATGATGCCATTTAATGCTCCACTAATGTCAATTAATGTCAATAATACTTAGGATAGTGGTTTAACTAGGCCAATTTGACCAAAATGAGTGTCTATGGTGGTAAATGTCTCCAACACCCCCCCTTAAGCTATTCTTAGGAGGAGTTAGAAAACAAAATGTATAAAAAATCCAGGGCCACGGCAACTAAGGCCATAGGTCACCCTATACAATGCTGAAACTGAAACAATGCTCAAAACAAACTAAGTGAGGAAAAGAGGGAAAACCCAGTGGGAACCCCCCCCCCCCCCCCCCCCCCTCAAGCTGAACACTGAAAGTAGTCTGAATCACCCTGATGAACTCACCCCCAACAGTGAATGGAGGTAAGTGAACTTCTTTTCTAAAAATATCTTGGTGAAGATGTTTGCAATCTGCTCATCAGTTGGGCATTATTGTAGAATGATGGTCTTGTCATGCACTAGCTCCCTGATGTAGTGCATGTGGATCTCTACATGCTTGTTCCTCTTCCTGGGAACTGGATCTGTGGAAATATTAATAGCACTTTTATTGTCACAAAAGAGGATAGTGGACAAAGTACTACCAAGATCAAACTTTGAAATAATTCCTTGCAACCAAACTGCTTGGATGCAAGCATTCACCGCTCCTCAATACTCGGCCGATGCTGAAGATAGTGCTATGGCAGCCTTATTTTTCCTAGACCAGCAAATGGGGCCACCAAAAAACATGAATACATATCCATAAGTAGACTTCCAATCAATAGAATCACCCACCCAATCAGAATCTGTGTATCCAACCAGCTCTAGCTCAGAGTCTGCTGCATAGTGAATGTCATAGGTCCTGGTTCCCTGAATATACTGAAGGATCCTCTTGGCTACCTTCCAATGAATATCATGAGGCTGCTGTGTATATATTGATACAATATTCATGGCATAACAAATATCAGGCCAAGAATGTGTAAAGTACAACAAGCTACCAATCAACTGTCGATAGATAGTGCAGTCCATTGGAGGTGTGCTTTTTCCCTCTTCAAGGCTGATCCCTGAAAGGAAAGGGAATGGTGCAGGCCTACAATCAGCCATGTTAAACTTGACTAACAGGTCTAAAATGTATTTGTACTGAGTGACCATAATCCCATCATAATTTTTCTCAATTTTGAGCCCCAAAAATTGTTTTAGGATCCCCAAATCACTCATTTCAAAGGCATTGTGGAGAGCAGTTTTGATGGCTGAAATGGAGGCAACTGTGCTACCTATGATTAGTAAGTCATCAAAATATAAAAAAATGATAATTATATGACCATAATACTGCTATAAATACACATTTGGATCTGATCTAAACCTTTGAAAGTTGTGCAAGAGAAGGAAGGCATCCATCTTGGAATACCACTCTCTTGGGGCCTGTTTTAACCCATATAGTGACTTCTTTAGCTTGAAAACCAAATATGGATTAGTGATGTAGCCCTTAGGAAGCTTCATGTATATCTCCTCATGAATATCTCCATGCAGAAATGATGACTTACATCCATGTGATGCACTTCCCAATGCTTGGATGCTGAAATTGCCAAAACAAGGCGGATGGAGTCCATTTTTGCAACCGGTGCAAAGGTCTCATGGTAGTCCACACCTTGGACCTGAGATAAACCTTTTGCCACCAGCCTTGCCTTATGTTTTCAGGTTCTTCCATCAGCAGAAACCTTGGTCCGAAACACCCACTTGCATTGAACCAATTTCCTTCCCGGAGAAAGAGAAACTAGCTCCCAAGTAGTGTTTTTCTAAAGAGAATTCATCTCTTCATCCATGGCAACTTGCCATCTCGGATCCTTCCGAGCATGATAGTAGGATTTTGGATCTGAAATAATAATCAAATATCAATTTTTGGATAGAAAATTATCAGAACAATAGAGCACAAAACCTGCTCTTTGGAAATCAGATCAGGTTCTCCTTAGATCATCCAGATTTCCAATGTTGTCTCCTGCGGAGGAGAGTGTCTGTTGGGCCCGTGTAGGAAGATGATTTTGCACTTCAGGTTCTGATTCAGCATATGATTATTGCTACACACTGATATTAGAAATCAGAGGATCCATATCAGGGCTATCACCCCCAATTTCATCATCCAAATATTCAGTAGAATAGGAAGGAAATTCAACAGTTTTCTCCTTCACTAGTTCCACCTCGTGAAGAGGCTCATCGAACTTGACAATTCTCTCGATGATGATCTATTTGGTATTGATATACAATAGATTGAAACCTTTATATTCATAAATATACCCAATAAATAGACATTCTATGCTTTACGGTTGCAAAGTCCTTCTTTTATCAAGCGGAATCCGGGCCCATGCAGTGGACCCAAACACCCTTAGGTTCGACACATCTGGCTTGTGTCCGAAGTATGCTTCAAAAGGAGTCTTCCCTTTCACAGATGAGTGTGGAACCATGTTCTTAATGTATGCTACAACATTCATGGCTTCAGCACACAAATTTGTAGCAATTTTCTTTAATTCCAACATACAAGTGGTCATCTCCTTGAGAGACCGATTTTTCCTTTCCGCTACTCCATTCTGTTGGGGAGTGTAGGGAATTGAATGTTGGACCTGAATACCAATTTGGGAGAATATGTGCAACAAATAATTACTGAAATACTCCCCTCCATTATCAGATCTCAATATCTTGATCTTAATCCCAGAGGCATTTTCGATCAAGGCCTTCAATTCATAAAAATTTTCACATACTTCAGACTTCTTTTTGAGAACGAAGACCCATGTGTACCTTGAAAAATCATCAATAAAAGTAATAAGATACCTTGATCCATTCATGGATGTGATAGGAATCGGACCTATGATATCAGAATGTATCAGCCCCAATATGCATGTAGCTCGGTTTGCCTTCCCTCGATGGAACTTGCGCTCAGGGTGTTTTCCAATCACACAGCCCTTGCAAATTCCCGTGGTTGCCTTGATGACTGGGAGGAATTCAACCATGGTGTTTTTATGTAATTGCTGAAAATATTTGAAATTAATATGGACAAACCTCTCATGCCACAGCCTACTAACCTCATTTCCATGAGTTAGTAGAGTGGTGGGCTTTGCATCCGCAACAAAGTGAGAGAACTCATAGGATTTTGCATGATGGTTTGCAAGGCATTTAGCAATGAGTTTTCTGGATGCAATTTCTGTTATCTCAACATCATTTGGGCTGAAAGAAAATTACTTAGGCACTCTTGTATGTGTCATCTGATAGACACTAAGGAGATTTGATTCCAGAGACGGTACATACAAAACATTTGAAAAAAATCCATTTTCAAGATCAACAGTACCTTGTCCTTCTAAAATGATGGTGGAGTCATCTCCCATGTGGATGGGAATGGATTTTCCGATATCCAAGGATGAAAAGGAGTATCTTTCATCCATCATGTGGTTTGAATCTCTAGAATCAATCAAGAGTTCTTTGGACTTCGAAGTGCTTGCCATGAGGGAATGACCTTTTTCATGCTGTGGTTCCTGATCTTGCTGATCTCTCCTCTGAAAGCTCTTCGTAATATTGATGTGATTTCTCTCAAGGAGAGAGGTTGGTTCATCAAGATTCTTATTCATGCAGGCATGTTTAGGGTGGAATCCCTTCTTGCAATAATAACACTTGAATTTTTCCTTGCCATGGTGTCCTTTTCCTTTATTCTTCCTTGAGCCGGAAGACTCATCTACCACTGGTTTTCAACTCTAGGTTTAGGAGCATCAAATTTAGTTTTTGGGTTCTTCTGCTGCTTTCCTTTACCCTTTAGATCTTTAGGCCCCAAGAAATGGAGGGCTTGATCACGGGAAGATCTGATGATCCCCATATGGACAAACTTGTCATGTTCACTTGTTAGGGACTCAATGAAGGCATTGAGTGTAGGCATCTTCCATCCAGGGGTTGTGAGCTTCCCTGCATGGAATGTAGAAACAAAAACTGAATAATCAGCCCCAAGTTTGGAGAGTATGGCGAGGATGAGCTGATCATCCTCCTTCTCCACTTTGCATTGCTTCAAGAGTAAGACAATGTGCTTGAACTTTATGAAAAAGTCATTCAGAGTGTCGAAATTGGAGGGCTAGAGAGACATTAATTCATTTTCAAGCTAGTAAACTCTCAAGTCATCATTATTTCCATATAGAGTTTCCAATTTGTCCCATATTTATTTTGGATTCTTCAATCTCGCAAGATGGAAAAGAAGATCCTGGGAAATAGAGAGGCACAAGAAACTAAAGGCTTCATCCTTCTTATTCAAGAATCTTGATTTTTCTATGGCAGAACCAGGCTCATATTCAGTGTCCATGGTGACACTAAAGAGTCCTCTGGAGTGCAGCTGAATCTCTATATCACCTTGCCATGAGTGGAAATTGTATGGAGTCAAAAGATCTACTAAGGAGGCCATCTGGATTTGCTGGAGCGAATGCTTCACCTGTAGAAAACCTGAAAATCAAAACAGAAAGGGCAATGTAAGGTTGGACAGCTTGCACATTTTAGGCTTTCATCACACCCAGCATAGTCAATCAAGCAAGCTTGATCAACAAGTTCTTTACTTAGGGTATTAAGTGGTAAGCCTTAGCTTCTGGTGCAGTGCTGGATTTTTGAGCTATTGCTCAATTTTCATGCAGAAATCTGTCAGAAAGCTTGTTTTTGAGAGATAGAGATTCGTCCTGCCATGAGATTTGATACCATATTAATATTTCACATTGATTGAGGGACTAAACATCAGTCTCATTAAAGATTAATCAATAAATAACTCATGAAATGGTGTAATCGGTCTACAGAATGAGTAGCTGCTCTGTATAATCAGATGAAAAAATGATAATACAATACAATGTCATGCTACAAGCATGAATGAATCAGCAATTAGAATCCTCAAGGAGGTCATTCGAATTGAATGAGTGAGTCTAGCTTAACTGAATGTAAGCCATAGTCAACATTCCCGTTAACCACTGATCAAAACCCTAATTGACTCAACTGAGCCCTAACTGAAGTTGGAGTGCAATAAATGATTGAGTCTCAACTGAAAGAGATCATACACATGTCATAGCAATCCAACCATCATGTGCTAGTGCTTCAATGACTCCAATGAACCCCGATGAGGTTAACTGAAGTTGAACTGAACATCAGAAGTTGGTGGAGGCGTCCTTGTTGACTCCAGTTCATTAATTAATCATTAAATAATCAATTAAATGAAAGGAGGCACCTTCACTTCCCTGTTTAACTGATTGTAACCATCAGTTAGCAACTAGGTGCATTAATATCACTCAGATCACCCTCGGAGTGCTCCAGTTAGCCTCCCTGAATGTAGGAGAAGGCTAAGTTATCCTGCTTGACTGAAGGTAGGCATGGGTGTGACTAGATGATGTCATTTAATGCTCCACTGATGTCAATTAATGTCAATAATACTTAGGATAGTGGTTTAGCTAGGACAATTTGACCGAAATGAGTGTGTATGGTGGTAAATGTCTCCAACACACATAGTCAAGATGCACCACTAACATTGTCTGCAAGAGACAAAAGAACGTTGACCAACATACGACACCCTAGTTCTACCCTGTAGAGTGTGTCGAGGTAGGCTATCTCCAAATCTAGAGTTTTTCTTTTGAAATTTTTTTCTTTTGTTTGGGTTTTGTTAATTTGATTTTATGCTTGATGCCAAGTCTGACAGTGTGTACTTAGCCTGAATGTATTTCTTGAGTTAAAATCTTGAAATTTTGTCTTAGTAAAAGCTCTAAAACTGTATGGTTTTGTGTTTGGTAGTTTGATCTTTGGTTTATAGTTTGCATTTATATATCTTGAATCTCTTTCCAAATCCATAAAAAGGAAAATTGCTATGGTTTTCTGCACTTTTTTAGAGTGATTTTTGTCCTTTGCATTTTGTTTTCCAAAACTTACATCAACAAACAAAAGAAAAAGCTAAATCTGTTACTTTTGAATTGATTAGGTGTTTCGAATATGATTAATCATATAGAGTAGTGGTGTTTATTTTGAGTTTCAATTAAGAAAATAATAGGCATTGAAGAGTTAGGAAACTGTTTCATTTTATGGTTAGAGATCTCTTAGGTTTAAAATTGAGAGGTTTTGTGTGTTTGAATGTTTTTTCTAAGCTTGAAGAAAGAGTGACAAAATTTGTATGGTGTTTTTAAGCATTGCTTGAAAGGAAGAGTCTTTACTTTAATCTAACTAGGATTCATCGAAAAGGAATATTGCATTGCATTTAGATCATTTAATCTTCAGTTACTTCACACTCCACAAACATTCACTAACCATCAAGATAAAATTGAATGGTAGCTTAGGTTAAAATTCATAGTAATTTGAGTGATAGGTTAGAAGACGTGTTCCAATGTCTATAAACATATAAGATTCCATTCTTTGCCTGCACTGCATCTTGGGTATCATGCGGTGCTTCCACATACCAATCGATATATCGAACGCTTTTATCACTTAATATTTCTTATGAAATTAGCTTGCGTAGAATTGTTTTTGAATGATCTTTTTTACTAGAAGACTTTTAGAATAAAATATTCTTATTCTTAGTCAACATTCTGGCTAAACCACCTATGAGGAGATCTCACAGGTTGTATGGTTTACCACCTGAACTTCCTCCTACTACAAAGGAAATAAAGGAGGTGACCATGGACCAACCTGTCACAATAGATCCATCTATAGAGGGAATTCCAGTCACTGAACCAGGGGAAGAGTATTCTTCCTTTGAGAATCCATATACTTCTACCATAGTACAAGTACAATTTCCTTCTTCACATGATTCAACCTTTCACTTCCCTATGGAAGGCCATTTTGGTACACAATATTGGGTGTATTCCTAACCATCAGATGACCCCATGGCATATGAACTTTGTCCTACTACTCTATTTTGGGAGACTTACTTGGGATAGACGATTTCCAAATATGTTACTACTGCTTTATATAATGCCACCCCCGCCAGATCTGAGATTATTATTATCAAATGATGAGTATTTTGCACCCATACATGAGATGGTGTCCATCTTACGCACAAGGGGGAGAACATAAGGAGGATAATTCTCTCTCCTTTGCCTAGCCATTCAAAAATATCCACCCCTAAATACCATGCATTTGTTAGGTCTCATGTTGTTGTTGTGTCCAGAATACATGTTGACGGTGAGGTTTATTATGATCTAGGACATCCTTCTATCCCTACCTGTCATAACCCCAAAATTTCATAAAAATTTAAAAATTTTAAGGTAACATAAAATGTCGGAATATGTAGTTTAATAACTGTTAGAGGTTAGTGAAAAATGAAACAGTTTAACACTTGGTATTAATTAGTTTCAAAATACAAATAACTAATACAACTATAATTTTTTTACTAGTTATATAAGAATGACTTGCATTTAAATTGCTTCTAGATGTACTAATAATTTACTTTTGGCAAGTAGGTGAAAAACTATCTTTGAAATTCAGGGCTTACTTAGCATTATGCTAACTCAGATGGACTACTGGTTCTTACAGGTTTAGCAGGTAATGAATGATCCAATAGGATTTTATTTTGTATGATAGCGAGAAGTATTTCTGTAGCATGTTCAGATGCTAGTAAATAAATTGATTATTTAAAAGCAAGGCTTTGATGAGGCAAAGTAATTTTCTTTCATAGTTTTGGTTCTAAGACAGTATTCATAGATTAGTCATAAAGATTGATATCCTTAACATACTTAGTTAAACAAATAGATTCTTCCTGTGAGCTTAGAGCTCAAGCTCTTGACATACAATTACTTTTATTTTAACATGATCATACTTCTATTGCTATGTTTAATGCTCAAATGTACTGCTTTTTGTGCATGAATATACTCCTATAGTTTTCAAAGATAAAGTTTACCAATAGATTACATATTTCTAATTTGTCTCTTCTTTACTAGTCATGAAGATTATCAACCTATTAATTGTATGCAATTATGCTTATCCCTTTGTACTGCTAAATATCAAGTTATAAACTTCGATTCCTAATTTATTGCCATACTACAAGTATTATTGTAAAAATGCAATACCACATCATTTTTATAATGTACCAAAATAATTTTTACTTATCTCCTTAGGTAGTTTTACTACCTGGTAATTTTCATGATATATTATAAGTTTGGTTGTTTGTAACTAGATATATTATCTCAAGGTGGAATACTACCTAACCACTACTTCCATAAACTTGAAACTAAAGGTAAACACATTATTAGTGTTATTCTTATAGTTTACTAGATCTAAGCATGGTTTACATAATAGTAGAATGGCTATTTGTAATAATACCACACTATAATGAGTTGTAGTTTATAATAACTACTATGGTAGATTTTACTACCTAAAAAATTCTATGCTAAGGTTGACATCAAAGTCAAACATTATAAATGATGTTCTTATACTATGCTAATTCCAAGCAAGCACAAGTAGTAATATAAATGTCTTTGTAAACAATTTATGACCCATCCAAAAGGTTGTTGGCAAAGCAGTCATGAGAATCAACATTATAAAACGTTTATACTATGGTTGAACTTCGTGATTGTATCATTGACAAGGTTTATGCACCTATAATCTATAGTCGATCACATAGATTCATTATTCGCAATCATAGCAGGCCTTTATGCAATTGATTTGCAAATGATATAAGTTCGATTGTAAATGATATAAGTTCGATTTGCAAATCATATAAGTATTTATTAAAAAGTCGATTGCATAGTTTTTCATTATAGGAAATGATAAGTTTATATTTGATAGCGCAGGGTTGACTATATACATGAACCTCACATTGATAAATAATTTGGAGTGCACGTGGTCTGATCTCCTCCATGCATTGGCGACTTAAAAGAGTGTAAACCCTGTTCCTTTGGCATTTGGCTCCGAGGGTTTTGTCGGCCTATAGGCTGCACTGTGTAGTTTCCTTGCGTCCATGAGAGGCTGTTTCTTCTCTGTTTTCTAGCTCCATGGTTTTTGTTTGATGCTGAGAGGTCTCGATACCCTGTCTTGTAGTCTCACTTTCTCTTGGGTGTAAAAACTACTATGCGAGTGGTATTTGCTTAATCGTTTGGCTCGAGGCCTGTATATGGTTTTTAGCTATGACATTACTTGTTCCTCACCACGGCTTGTGGAGTTTTAAGTTTGTTTCTTACTACCTCCATCATAGGGTCGGCATAAGGGCTTGATTTCCTCTTTGTGTAAATTCCTTACACTGGTGACAACTCCTTCACGACTCAAGTCTCTTCTTACTCGAAGGTATTATTTAATTTTTAAAATGAATATTTCTTTTGTCATAAGTATTGTTTAAGTTAGGGTTTATGTTTAAGAGCCGAGTCTTTTTCTAATGCTCAGAACTATGCTCCTTGCAAGAACTTGCGATGGCTCCAACCTTCAATGAGAAAAGAAATACAACTTCAAGCATCGTGAACTTTGGGGCATCCAACCAGTAAGCCCTGGTTTCAATGTGGGTTTTCCCTACTTACGATGAGGGTTGCTAGAAAGATGTTTATAGGGCTTGGAAGCCTAGTTTCGGTTTCTTCAATAGTTAAAATGTTTAGCGTGTTATTACTCCAGTTTTACTTAAAAACCCTTGCAGTTTTCGCTGGGTAGCACCATCTCTTGAGACGTAATATGTATTTGGTTTTTGGGTTAATAGTTTAGCCTTGCGGCTTGATAATGTAACACATATGGGTTAAGAAAATAAGAATTTTTTTAATATTTGAGTTTTTATTTGAGCTCTGTCTCATTTGCTCCAGTTTTGCTTTTACATGTGGACTATTGTTTCATTAACCTGCCAATAATGTGTTTAATTTACTATTAAAATATTTATAGATATATTTTATTTAAGGAAAAGGATTGTGGTTAGTCTAATTGCATAGTTTGTATTTTTCTTGTTATTTTTGTTTCACAGTTAGCAATGTAGCTGGTTGTAATTCATTACAGGGTTATTATGTATTTAAAACAAATAGCAGAAAAGGTTTCGACCCTTAGGTTTTCATAGGTTATAAGCCTGTCTGTTTTTAAATTTTTACAATGCATATATATAAATAATTCTTAGTTTACTTTGTTTACATATACATGTATTTGATTTACTACTCTGTAAGTTATAATTATTTTGAACTTTGTAAAGAAAACAATGTTAACTCTAGAACGTTGTTTAATTTACAAAAATGAAGGGTTTATACACGAAACCCTAATCTGGTTTTATTAAGTTAATAATTAAGATTAAGTTAATATTTAAATATTGTTTGGTTATTAACTTATTTATATACTTTCTCGAATATTAGTTATTATCTCCTATAAGACTTTCATTTCCTAATAGTATGCTAATACTGTGGTACTAGTGTAATTTACTATTTCTTTTACCTGTATTATCATTTAGTTAATCTAAGTAAAACAATAAGTATAAACAAACCATAACACTACTTTTTCATTGCATTCTTTAAACATTGAAATAAAATTTACTATTTTTACCTACAGATACAAAATCATATCTACTATTTTCATTCTCATAAAGAGTTATTTCATTTATTTAAAACAATCTAACTGTGCTAGAGTACGACCTGATTTCCAGGTGTGGAAAAAAATAGCTTAGAAATTTAATTTCTATCTGTTTCACTATTTCCCAAACCATTTTCAGTTCTATAAATAATCTAAAAAGAATACTGAACCTAACATTTCACAAACTCTAAACTTTTAACATTCATGTAGCCGATAAACTAATATTTATTTAACTAAGACAGTAAAATAAATAGAAACTGTTGAGGACAAGATGACACTAGCTTAAGGATGATGTTCCTCCCTACCAATATTCTGGAGAGTGCTCAAACAACGCTTCCTCAGGACCCCTGAGCCTGTTCCTAGTTTTCTTGGCTGGGAATTGGGTGGAGAATGCAACTGTAGAACCCTCTATCACATGACTGGTTCAATACCTCAATAAAAACAATCTGCTCTCAGCAGTATGATATTCAGCTTAAAAGATGCAATTAGATCAATCTCAGCAGTTATCCCCTCAAACACTTTCGAGATTCCCCTCCATTGAATTTCTCTTGAGTAAATTCATTCACCTTGAATGATCACTCTAGAATGAGCAGCCTTAGCTCTCTTCAATGGGAAATTTTATAGAGATGCCTAGGTCTTCTGGGTCAGTTTTCATTAATTGAGCCACCTGCTTTGATTCCACTTTCTTACAGAATCATGACCACAAATATAGGGAGGTTGTCACCTGCAACAGTTGGAAGTGTCTTGAGGATGCTGCCACATGTCAGTTTGCTCTCCACCCAGTCTCCTCCACCAATTTGACCAGTAAACACTCTTTTAATAGCTCTCCTAAGCTGTTGTCTCCTCATTTATTTATTTATAAATAAAATATTCTGAATTTAAATTAAATATTCTTGACCCCACTGGTCATCAATTACAACTTAGCATAAAATTTAACATAATGTAAAATTGTTTTTGCAAATTGGGGCATGTGACATACACACCCCCTTAAATTATAACATCGTCCTCGATGTTATTTATTCCTTGTCCTCAAAATTCCCCTGGAACAAAATTGGATATCCATCCCACATATGACTTTCCAATTCCCAGGTGGGTTCCTCTGGACTAAGGTGCTTCCGTTGCACCTTCACTTGACCAATGGTGCGGTTCCGAAGTGTGATCTCCCTTCGCTCAAGGATACAGTACGGTTCCACTAGAAAATATCCTTTGGGTTCCACCTGTACATCATTCTGGATAATAACATGAGCAGCATCATGCACATATTACTTTAATATAGAAATGTGAAAAACATTGTGAACTCTTAAATTTGGAGGTAAGGCTAACTGATAGGCTACCTGTCCAATCTTGGACAGTATTTCAAAATGACCACAATAACGAAGTGCTAGTTTGGCACAACTACCCAACCTCGGAGAGCTATTTTTGGGTCTCACCTTGATGAAACATGTTCACCTACCTGAAACTGTCCTGGATTTCTTTTAAGGTCTGCTTGACTTTTTTGTTGATCTTGCATAATTTTCAGATTACCTTGTACCAGCTTTACAATTTCTTCCATTTCTTTCAATAATTCAAGTCCTAATACTAACCTGTCCAACGGATTACTCCAAGAGATAGGAGTGTTACATTACCTTCCATACAAAATTTCGAAACGACTAAATCTGGCTGAAGCTTGATAATTATTATTGTAACCAAATTCTACTAGGTGTAAATAATCTTCCCATTTACTTGGCTGATCCTTTACATATGTTCTTAGTAAATCTTCCAGTACTTGATTTACTCTTTCAGTTTGTCCATCAGTTTGAGAATGGAATGATGTAATAAAATTTAGCGTAGTATTTAATCCTTTAAATAGAGATCTCCAAAAGTGACCTGTAAATTTAAGGTCTTGGTCTGAAATTCTAACCTTTGGTATTCCATGCAATCGGAAAATTTGCTTTAAAAAGATATCAACTATGTTTGCAACTTTATAAGTAGTTTTCATAGGTATAAAATGGGATGCTTTACTCAATTTTTCAACCACTACAATTATAGAGTCATTTAAGTTCTAATTTTTAGGCAGTCCAGTAACAAAATCAAGACTAATTATCTCCCATTTCTAGCTAGGAATGGGCAATGGATGAAGTAATACGGCTGGATGTTGATGTTCAATTTTTACTTGCCGACATTCAAAACATCTACAAATATATTTTGCCAGCTCAGTCTTCATGTTGGGCCAAAAATACTCTTTTCGTAGCATGGTTATAGTCTTCTGATAACCCAGATGGCTTGAGTAAGGAGTTTTATGGATTTCGTCTAAAATTAATAACTTAACTTTAGGTACATCAGGTACATTTATTCTATCTTTATACAGTAAAAATCCTTTTCCATTCAAGCTGTACCCTGTGCTTATACTTTCTATTGGATTTTCTTTTTCTTTTGCTTGTAACTTTAGGTAAATTTCATTCTATTCTAACCCTGCTTTAACCTATTCTTCCAGATCTATTGTATAAGTGTTGATAACTACTGTAAAGTTCATATTTTCATTTCTACTTAATGCATCAACAACTTTATTTTCTTTCCCTTTAATGTGTTGAATTTCTAAATTATATTCACTTAGAAAAGCTAGCCACCTAGCTTGTCTAGCATTCAGGTTAGGTTAATATAAAAAATATTTTAGTCCCTTATTATCTGTCATTAGAATAAATTTTCTTCCAATTAAATGATAACACCACATCTTTAAAGCATGTATGACAGTAGCTAATTCCAAGTCATAGGTTGCATAATTCTTTTCATGAATTTTCAATTTTCTAGACTCATAAGCAATAACATGTCCTTCTTGAGTCAATACTCTGCCTAAACTGTCATTGCAAGCATCAGTACATACTATAAAATCTTTATTTGGATAATCTATTCTTAAAATAGTTGCACTGCTTAATAAGGTTTTTAACTTTTTAAAACTATCCTCGCACTTCTGATTCCAATCAATTTTTTTTCCCTTTTTCTATGAAGAGGTTATTGGATTTGCGATCCTCGAAAACTCTTTGATGAACCTCCGGTAATAATCGGTTATCCCCATGAAGGATCGTACATTAGTTATGTCTTTAGGAACTGGCCAATCTTTGATTGCCTTTATCTTTTCAGGATCCACCGAAATTCCTTCTTTAGTCACCACATGACCTAAGTATTGGATTTTATCTTTAAAGAAGTCACATTTACTAAATTTTGCAAAGAGTTGATGATATCGCAACTCTTGTGAAACAATTTTTAAATGTTCCTTATGTTCTTCTTCAAATTTTGAATAAATTAATATGTCGTCAATAAACACAACCACAAATTTATCCAGATATTTATGCATTGCATTATTCATTAAACACATAAAAATAGCTGGAGCGTTAGTAGGCATGAATGGAGTGACGAAAAACCCGTAATGTCCATAGCGAGTCCTAAAAACTGTTTTAAAGATGTCTTCATCTTTAATTCTAACTTGGTGATATCCAGACCGTAAATCAATTTTCGAGAATATCGTGGCTCCACGTAGTTTATCAAATAGATCATTTATGCGAGGTAGCGCATACCTGTTCTTGATAGTCATCTTATTTAATTGACGATCATCTATGCAGAGTCGTAGAGTTCCATCCTTTTTCTTAACAAAGATGACAGGTTCCCCCCAAGGAGACACGCTGGGTCGAATATAATTCTTGTCAATAAGTTCTTTTAATTGTGACTTAAGTTGACTAAGTTCAAGTATATTCATCCGATAAGGGGCCTTTGAGCTGGGTACTGCACTAGGTACCAGCTCAATGGTAAAATCTAGTTCCCTTTTCGGAGGCAGTCCCAGAATTTCTTCCGAAAATACATCTGCATACTCCTTTAAAACTGGTATATCCTCCAATTTTAATTTATCTATGTTATTTATATTTTCCTCATTGGTTACTGTTACTGCATAAGCCTTACAACCTTTCCTAACAGCTGTCTTAAGCTGTAGAGAAGAAATCCTCCTTATGGTTGTTTTCCTAGGGATTTCCTTTACGCTTATTGGTTTTCCATCATTATTTATACAAGTAAAGGTTTTGTCATAGCAATTTAAGATCACCCTATGCTACTCTAACCAATTGATACCGATTAGTATGTCATATGAACCCAGAGGTAGTACATTAAGCTTCACAAAAGTTTCAAATTGATCCATAGTTATTGTACAATTCTTTAGAAAACTAGTTACCTTCCTCTTTGCACCAGTGGCTAATTGAACCAACCAAGAACTTACAAACTTTTCAACAGGAAATTTACACTTTTCTACCAAATTAGGTGAAATATAACTTAAACTAGCTTCGGGATCAATTAAAATAGCTATGGGTGTTTGGTTTATCTTACCTTTTACTTCCACCATGGAAGTTTGATAGTCTGCTTGCCGATTCTCCAAAGCTGCATTGATCTTGGGCATAGTCCTTGCTAAATCTTCAATAGTCATCACCTCCTATATTTTATAGATATTACTGACAATCTTTTTCCGATTAGGATAGATTGAGGCATAATGTGGACCATTTCATTCCCAACACTTTACGAGTTCTTTTTGTTCAAACTTCTTTGTGTAATTACTGTGATTATTAGCAAACTCTTTACTCTTTTGATTGTTTTGATTGTTCTGTTAATTATTCTTATTCCCCTAGAAATTCTTATTAGAAAAATTTCTGGTATTAATATTTTTAGAATTCCGATTGGGCACAAACACTTTCTTCTTTTGATCATAATTATTATTCTTTTTGGCTTTCGAGTTGGCCATACTCTCCTTTTTCCGATTCTGTTCATAACAAAAATTTGCTTTCCTCATAGCTTCTCCTAGGGTTTTGGATTGTCATACTCAATCCTATCCTTTATGTGATAAGGTAAATAGTTGAGAAACCATTGTACCTTTGGTTTTTCATCCACAAGGTATGGCACATACCTAAGCAGACTTAAAAACTTACTGTTCAAATCTTTCATAGTCATTGTACATAGTTTTATCTCATAGAATTCTTTAGCCCTTTCTTCATAGTATTGTTCATATAAAAGTTTATTTTTAAAGTACTTCTTGAATGTGATCCAATTTATGTTCTTCTCTCTTATACCTTTCACTCTCTTTAAATCTTGCCACCATATATCAGCTTTCCTTGTAAGATTGTAAATAGCCATTCTAGCCCTTAATTGGTTAGAATAGTTATAAATCTGGAAGTACTTCTTCATCCCGGATAACTAGGATTCCGCTTCCTCCCCCTTTTCAGTTTCTCCATTAAATGTTGGTAGCTTGATCTTCTTAAACTCTCCAAAAATTTCTTCACAAGGTTTATATTTTCTTTTCCTAGTATGGTGGTTATCCTCACTACTATCACTAGTATAATGAGAATTACGTTGATCACCAAATACTTCGGAATCCGAGCTACTTTCAATTTTAATCTGTTTAGTCTTTTTATACTTCTGTTGGTAACTTATATCTTTCGAATCAGCTCTTTTACCCCTTCCCTCAGTATGAAATATTTCGATTAGGATTTGATTCAGCTCCTCCTGAGCTCTCAGAATCCTCTAATTTTATTTTTTAACAGATTCCATTTCATATTTTAATTCTTTTACTATTTGTAAAAGTTTTGAGGAATTGGTGGTTATGTCTTCTTGTATAGGTTCTCTTTGTAAATTATCTTGTTCAGTATAGGGAGATTCCTCTTCCACATATTCCTCCAGTCTTTCCATACCTTTTGTTAAACTCAGAAACAAATTTCTCTGTTGATAACATTAAAACAAAACAACATCAGCAAAATGATTTAAATTCAATGTTTCATATAAGCAAGTTTAGCTTCATTAAGGCCTAGTGTTTGAACCTTATGCTATGATACCACATGTCATAACCCCAAAATTTCATAAAAATTTAAAATTTTTAAAGGTAACATAAAACGTCGGAATATGCAATTTAATAACTGCTAGCAGTTAGCAAAAAATAAAACAGTTTAACACTTGGTATTAATTAGTTTCAAAATACAAATAACTAATACAACTATAATTTTTTATTAGTTATATAATAATGACTTGCATTTAGCTTGCTTCTAGCTGTACTAATAATTTACTTTTGGCAAGTAGGTGAAAAACTATCTTTGAAATTCGAGGCTTACTTAGCATTATGCTAACTCAGATGGATTGCTGGTTCTTACAGGTTCAGCAGGTAATGAATGATCCAGTAGGAGTTTATTTTGTATGATAGCGAGAAGCATTTCTGTAGCATGTTAAGATGCTAGTAAATAAATTGATTATTTAAAAGCAAGGCTTTGATAGGGTAAAGTAATTTTCTTTCATAGTTTTGGTTCTAAGACAATATTCATAGATTAGTCATAAAGATTGATATCCTTAACATACTTAGTTAAACAAATAAATTCTTCCTGTGAGCTTAGAGCTCAAGATCTTGACATACAATTACTTTTATTTTAACATGATCATACTGCTATTGTTATGTTTAATGCTCAAATGTACTTCTTTTTATGCATGAATATACTCCTATAGTTTTCAAAGGTAAAGTTTACCAATAGATTACATATTTCTACTTTGTCTCTTCTTTACTAGTCATGAAGATTATCAACCTATTAATTGTATGCAATTATGCTTATCCTTTTGCAATGCTAAATATCAAGTTATAAACTTCGATTTCTAAGTTATTTCCATATTACAAGAATTATTCTAAAAATACAACACCACATCATTTTTATAATGTACCAAAATAATTTTTACTTATCTCCTTAGGTAGTTTTACTACCTGGTAATTTTCATGATATATTATAAGTTTGGTTCTTTGTAACTAGATAAATTATCTCAAGGTGGAATACTACCTAACCACCACTTCCATAAAGTTGAAACTAAAGGTAAACACATTATCAGTGTTATTCTTATAGTTTACTAGATCTAAGCATGGTTTACATAATAGTAGGATGGCTATTTGTAATAATACCAGACTATAATGAGTTGTAGTTGATAATAACTACTATGGTAGATTTTACTACCTAAAAAATTCTATCCTAAGGTTGACATCAAAGTCAAACATTATAAATGATGTTCTTATACTATGCTAATTCCAAGAAAGCACAAGTAGTAATATAAATGTCTTTGTAAACAATTTATGACCCATCCAAAAGGTCGTTGGCAAAGTAGTCATGAGAATCAACATTAGAAAACGTTTATACTATGGTCGAACTTCGTAATTGTATCATTGACAAGGTTTATGCACCTCTAATCTATAGTCGATGACATAGATTCATTATTGGTAATCATAGTAGGCCTTTATGCAATTGATTTGCAAATGCTATAAGTTCGAATGTAAATGATATAAGTTCGATTTGCAAATCATAAAAGTATTTATTAAAAAGTCAATTGCATAGTTTTTTATTATAGCCAATGATAAATTTATATTTGATAGCGCAAAATGGACTATAGAAATGACCCTCGCATGGATAAATAATTTGGACGGAACGTGGTCTGATCTCCTCCATGCATTGGCGACTTAAAAGAGTGTAAACCCTACTCCTTTGGCATTTGGCTCCGAGGGTTTCATCGGCCTACAGGATGCACTGTGTAGTTTCCTTGCGGCCATGAGAGGCCGTTCCTTCTCTGTTTGCTAGCTCCATGGTTTGCGTTTGATGCTGAGAGGTGTCGATACCCTGTCTTGTAGTCTCTCTTTTTCTTGGGTGTAAACACTACTGTGCGAGTGGTCTTTGCTTAATCATTTGGCTCGAGGCCTGTATATGGTTTTTAGCTCTAACATTACTTGTTCCTCACCATGACTTGTGGATTTTTAAGTTTGTTTCTTACTGCCTCCATCACACGGTCACCATAAGGGTTTGAATTCCTCTCTATGTAAATTCCTTACACTGGTGACAGATCCTTCACGACTCAACTCTCTTCTTACTCGCAGGTATTATTTAATTTTTAAAATGAATATTTCTTCTGTAATAAGTATTGTTTAAGTTAGGGCTTATGTTTAAGAGCCAAGTCTTGTTCTAATGCTCGGAACTATGCTCCTTGCAGGAACTTGCGACAGCTCCAACCTTCAGTGGAAAAGAAATACAAATTCAAGCTTCATGAACTTTGGGGCCTCCAATCGGTAAGCCCTGGTTTCGATGTGGGTTTTCCCTACTTATGATGAGGGTTGTTGGAAATAAGTTTACAGTGCTTAGAAGCCTGGTTTCGGTTTCTTCAATAGTTAAAATGTTTAGTGTGTTATTACTCCATTTTTACTTAAAAACCCCTGAGGTTTTCGTTGGGTAGCACCGACTCTTGAGCCGTGATATGTATTTGGTTTTTGGGTTAACAGTTTAGCCTTGCGGCTTGATAATGTAACACAATTGGGTTAAGAAAATAAGAATTTTGTTAAGATTTGAGTTTTTATTTGAGCTCTATCTTGTTTGCTCCAATTTTTCTTTTACATGTGGACTATTGTTTCATTAACCTGTTAATAATGTGCTTAATTTACTGTTAAAAGATTTATAAATATATTTTATTTAATGAAACAGATTGTGGTCATTCTAATTGCATAGTTCGTAGTTTTCTTGTTATTTTTGTTTCACAGTTAGCAATGTAACTGGTTGTAATTCATTATAGGGTTATTATGTATTTAAAACGAATAGCAAAAAGAGTTTTGACCCTTAGGTTTTCACAGGTTATAAGACTATTTGTTTTTAAATTTTTATAATGCATATATATATATATATATATA
>LPNX011050146.1:190686-291738 GCA_001517045.1 Pseudotsuga menziesii
AATTATTTTGAACTCCGTAAAGAAAACCATGTTAACTCTAGAACTCTGTTTAATTTACAAAAATGAAGGGTTTATATATGAAACCCTAATCTAGTTTTATTAAGTTAATAATTAAGATTAAGTTAATATTTAAATACTGTTTGGTTATTAACTTGTTATATACTTTCTTGAATATTTGTTATATTTTTTTTAACAGAAACTATAAAAGGGTTTATATAAAAACAATCTTTGCACAACCATTCATTACAGAGGTGGCATTATAGAGTATTTATGCAGATCAAAAATGCTGCATAGAGAGCTTGTCCAAGGGGTTTGCCAAAAAATTTCACATAGAGTTTGTTCAAAACATATAATATCATGGGTAGTGTATACCCTTACATACTGGTTACAGATAAAAAGACAAAAAAACATTCACCCATAACTAAAAGAAACAGATTAAGGATTGCCTCTGATATTTCTTGGTTGAACTATGGATTCCTCCTCCATTGGATGCACAGCATCAGCTGTGGCTCCATTCACTTTGCTTCTCTGATTCATGGTTATAAAGCGCTGGAGGTCCTCCTGTATCCTGTCAACTTTACCCATGATTTCTCAAAGGTTGCTTTCATTATCATCTATGCAGGCATCATGATTACTAATCTGCAGAGAAGTGTAGCTCACTGTTTCTCCCATACTTTTCACCTCCCGAGCCATTTATTTGTTATCCATGACACTGATTGCAAGCATTTCATACAGTCTACTCAGTTTCTTTTTAATGTCCATAATTCCTGCACTTTCGCCAGCTTGTGCCATTCTGCTTGCCTCTGTCAAAATGTTGATTTGGGTGAATTGATTCTGTATGGCATGAACAGAACTGACAGGGGCACAAGCTTGATTCGTAGCTGGAAAATTACTAAAACAAAATCTGAGCACGAGGAGTTCCTGATGCAGTGAGAAATCGCCTTGACTTCCACACACCAATGTGCCCGTTGTGCCTTCCTGCCACCCCGTGTAGCGATAGCCTATAACCAAGCTTCTTCCCCAATTACCAGAAAGTAAATGATTACCTGAACCAAGAGTGACGGTCCGCGACACTGAGAGAGAGCTACATGAATAGGAGGAAAAGGCTGCAAGAGCAAGCCTTTCCTTCACCATAGAACGAGTGAGAGGGAGTGCCTGCTATGGGAGGCCTTGCAACCACCCTTCGCCAATGCCTAAGACAAACTTCAGTAGAATTTGCAGAGCTTCATGTAAACCAGGGCCTAGGATTGAAATGGAATGGAAAGACATATCTCTGCTGGGAGAAGCCATGGTGTAAATATTGAGGAGACGTTGAGCGTGCGAGGTGGTATTACATTTAACCCTCGGCCGGATGGATTTTAATTCTGCAGCGTCCGAGAGTTGGAGGAGGCAGAAAGGAGGCCATGCGGCGAGGGGAAGAGGAGAGGTAGGACTATTAAGTAAATGAGGGGAGTTGGCGGTGACCATCACAAAGTGGAGTCCAGCTTCCAGGTGACGGTGGATGACGGAGAGCATGGAGAGGGGAGGGGTAAGGAGTGGGAGAGGGATAAAGGAGAAGGGGAAAAAGGGATAAGGGAGAAGTGAAAAGAAGGGGGGGATGAAAGTGAAGGGAGGGCGGAAAGGAGGGGGGCCAAATAGGCAAAAGAAGAGATGAATAAAGGAAGAATAGATTATAAGGTTGAGCCAAGTACAATGATCATACAAGGGATACTTCCATATCATGTGATATAGTTGATGATGAAGGGATGTCCGACTCCTCATTACGGAATGAATTTGAGGATGGGAGGATTCCCATTTTGCCTGTAGTGGCCTTGTGGGAGAGAGGCCCCCATATTGGCCATATTGTCCACTGCAGAGTTATTGATTTGAAGTATGTGTAGTGGTTCATAGGAATTGAGCATAAGAAGCTTTGATTTATTGAACAGGCGGTGGCAATTGACAGCTCCCGATGGGTATCCATTGATCAATTTAGAGATGACATGTTTTGAATCCCCGAATATCAGAACCTTTCGATAATTTTTAGCCTGAAGGAGCTGCAGGCCTTGGAGGAGTGCCAACCACTTTGCTTCATTGTTAGTTCTGTTCCCTAATCCCCAAGCAAAAGTTTGTTCTATATGTCCTTCGGGATCCAGAAGGATCCCCCCCGCTCCTGCCACCCCTTCTTAAATATTAGTTATTATCTTCTTATAATACTTTAATTTCCTAACAGTATGCTAATACTGTGGTACTAGTGTAATTTACTATTTCTTTTACCTGTATTATCATTTAGTTAATCCAAGTAAAACAATAAGTATAAACAAACCATAACAATGCTTTTTCATTGCATTCTTTAAATATTGAAATAAAATTTACTCTATTTACCTACAGATACAAAATCATATCTACTATTTTCATTCTCATAAAGAATTATTTCATTTATTTAAAACAATCTAACTGTGCTAGAGTATGACCTGATTTCCAGGTGTGGAAAAACACAACTTAGAAATTTAACTTCTATCTGTTTCACTATTTCGCAAACCATTTTCATTTCTATAAATAATCTAAAAAGAATATTGAATCTAACATTTCACAAAGTCTGAACTTTTAACATTCAGGTAGGAGATAAACTAATATTTATTTAACTAAGACAGTAAAATAAATAGAACCTATTGAGGACAAGACGACAACAACTTAAGGAGGTTGTTCCTCCCTACCAATATCCTAGAGAGCGCTCAAACAACACTTTCTCAGGATCCTTGAGCATGTTCCTGGTCTTATTGGTTGAGAACTGGGTGGAGAATGCAACTGTAGAACCCTTTGTTACCTGACTGGTTCAATACCTCAGTAAAAACAATTTGCTCTCATTAGTATGATCTTCAGCTTAAAAGCTGCAACTAGATCAATCTCAGTAGTTATCCCCTCAAACAATTTCCAGATTCCCCTCCATTGAATTTCTTTTGAGTAAATTCATTCACCCTGAATGATCACTCTAGAATGAGCAGCCTCAGCTCTCTTAAATGGGAAATTTTATAGAGATGCCTAGGTCTTCTGGGTCAATTTTCATTAATTGAGCCACCTGCTTTGATTCCACTTTCTTGGGGTATCATGACTACAAATATAGGGAGGTTGCCACCTGCAACAGTTGGAAGTGGTTTGAGGATGCTGCCACATGTCAGTTTTCTCTCCACCCAGTCTCCTCCACCAATTTGACCAGTAAACACTCTTTTAACAGCTCTCCTAAGATGTTGTCTCCTCATTTATTTATTTATAAATAAAATATTCTGAATTTACATTAAATATTCTTGACCCCACTGGTCATCAATTACAACTTAGCATAAAATTTAACATAATGTTCCTCAAATAATGTAAAATTATTTTTGCAAATTGGGGCATGTGACTGTTATAGCGGATTTCACCACTCCAGGTGAATCACACTTTGTATGGCCTTCCCCTGTCCCACTGCAGACTCTTTAGACCCCATGGACCATCTTTTATCCTTTGATGTTTCCTTGATCATCCCTAAAACTATATGAAAAATGATATACGTGGCTTTTTACCCAATAACCGCATACATACGCGGGTTTGACCCATATAACTGCGTACATTGGGATGTGTGCATAATCCAAATCCTTTTGGAGTTTTCCTTGACATGGATCCAACTCATTCGACTCTTGGCCTTCCATATGCCTTGAGATCGCTCGGATTCGACCCTTCATTATCCCTTGTGAAGCTATATAAGGAACCCCTTGGTACATTGAAGTCATATAGAGAGATTGAAAGCAAAGAAACTATAGTCCGTTGTTGCCGGAATTTATACTTGAGTCTGCATCCCTTTGTCCCTTTGGAGCACTTTTGTGTTCTTCACAAGCTTTCCTTTTGCTAGTGAGCTTGCTATCATGAGATGGAGGATTGAGGTGGTGGAGGCCCAAGTGGGGGATTCAGTTTCTTCGGTTCGCAGACGTGCTGTCAGAGGTTGTATATATCTTGTAATCTCTGATTTATATTAATAAGAACTATCTTTTCCTATCCAATGATGTGTATTTGATTGAATATTGTATCCATTGGAATATGTCAAATGCTTTTACATTATTGATTATATATGCTAGAATAGATCTAACACCATGATATATAGTATGCTTGTATTGTTTACTTGTTGTTGAGGAAGTATTATATCATTTCAAGCTGAAGATTGGAAAGCTCAACGGGGATCTACTTCAACCGTCCAAAATAAGGTATGAGGTCTGATCCTTTAGTGTTAGACATTTTATTTCTATTGCATATTGGGAAAGATTGATTTCTGGAGTCAAAGTTGTCTGTTGTGGTACCCCAAGCCATAGGAATTTCTCTCTGTAACAGAATTGGCGACTCCGCTGGGGAGTTCCTAGTCATTTTTCCTTTGGGGGTTTTTATCGGTACAATGGGCTTGATATTATTGACTTGCTCTCTGTTTCTCCCTATTTCTGTGTTGCATGCTATAGTATGTTTGTCCATTGACACTCCCCTTTATTGGTTTGGCCTTGGCTTGCTTTTTACCACTGCCTTCTCTGTATACGCGGGTTTTTGGCTAAAATTCACGTACATGTGCGGATTTTTGGCCAAAAGTCGCGTACATTCGCAACTGTTCTTTAAACAGTCGTGTACATCCTCCCTTTTGGTGAGTTTGATGTTATGGGAAGTTGTTGGGTGGGTTGTGAGTGTGGTTGGGTCTACCTTGGGTCTGATGTTGTCTGTTGGATGCTTCTTTTGTGACCAGAGACCGTTTTTCATTGATTTTTCTTTGAAAGTAGTTTTAGTCATTTTTCCTTTTTTGTTTTTCCATTAGTGCATTACTCTTTTTGTCTTGGTGTCTTGTTGGGATTGTATTTTATACTTGCTGCAGAGACTGAGAGTTTTAGATGACTTTTATTGCATTTTTCATTCTTTTATATTGAAAAATACAAAGTAGTTGCACTCTTAGTTGCATCTTAGATATGGATTTGAGGAGGTACTTGCATTGGATTGCTTGGATGAGAGTTGTGTTTAGGATTTCATATAGGAAGGATTGCATTAGCATTCAGAAATGAATATATATTTATGCATCTCATGTAGTGGCATACCCTATTTTTCATTTGACAAAGATTGCACTTAGCATTGTTTGTTATGGTGTGCACTTTTATTTCACCGCTGAGTCTTCATATCACTAGTTTCACGACCATTTCCCTTTGAGTAATTACAGCCAACTAAAATCAACGCTAAAGTAAAATGAATTACACTCTTTTATTTTCTAGGGTGCACCAACAAGCTTAGGTTTTAGGATCTTGGAATAGTTCATTGTAAATCAATTCTCTAAGATCACTAAACAACAACATCTAGGTGTTTGTCTAGGTGAGTGTGTGAAATACTTGGTATAACCATTGTTCTCAGGATCCTCCTCTCAAACGGGAGTTAAGCACGAGGCAGTGTGAGCAGTTATTGATTGGGATGACCCCTAGTCATAACTGAGTAGCACCGGAGATATTTCCAGGATTGTATTCGTATCTGGGGGCTCTTTTGAGAGTTTCAGGCTTTGCTACCCTGCCCATACGGTCAATCCCACCTGCGACTGTCCGCCTGAGCATTGAGTATATTGAGGTGACCTTAGTGGCATTACCTAGGTTATCGAGAGGGTACTTCGCAGAGGTTATTCTGCAAGTGTTTTGACCAAGTAGAGGTTGGACAGCACAGTCACTATATGCGTTGAAGCTGAGGGCCACTATAATTGGTTATGTACCTCCTCTTGTAGTGTATGGGAGTTTCAAGCCTCTCCTAGGTGAGACATACCTGCTGCATTCGGGAGCTCACATATCCTCCCCTTGGTTTGCTTTTATTTTGGCTGTAGATTTTCTTAGGAGTGTGCTCTTTGTGCGCTAGTTGGCCTTTGGGATCGTGGTTACTTGAGTATATTTATGCTCTCTTGAGTTCAGGTCCTTTTATTTTTGGCATGCCTGGTATCCTATCACCCGTCCTTGGTCCTAGTACGGACCCTGGTGTCAGACTTGGGGGAATCACAACCCCTTGCCCTACTCCTAGATTTGGGAATGGTCACATTCTGCCCTCTACTCCATTTATGGAGGATGTTGACTCCGTTCTCTCGGTCTTTACACCGGTGGTCACCCTCATGGGGGTGGTAGTGGATTTGTGAACGTTAGGTCTACACCTTACTTTCCTTTCTATGTCCCATCATCCACCTCATTGTTTCCTTTGGGTGCTGTTGTTGTGATCATTCCTCCCTATATCCTATAGTTTGGATTCTTTATTGACTATTTTGGGTTGTTTTGAACTAATATGGTTGTCATGTAGGGTCCACTTTTTGTACACTCTCACCAAGGTTTCGACCCATTCATGCCTATCATAGGTATTATGTCTGAACTGGCATATAGGTTAGGATTTCACATTCGCTTGCATTTATGCATTGCCTTATGACCGTTCCATCTTAACCTTAGGTACGAACCCATTCCATGGTATCATGGAACCTTCATGCTGCTATTAGAAGTGGTACTATGTGAATGGTAGAGCTTTCCTATACATGGGTGTCCTAGTCAGCTCCCTTTTGCATTTGGTACCCATGCTGTGAGTCCTCTCTTAGGTCCAGGAGTCCATTGTATATTAATGCCATGACATTTTGCAAGAGCCTCATAATCCTCTTGATCTTATGCTGGCCTATATCCCTCAGGACTCCCTTATGTCAAGTTGTGAATGCATTATCATGAGCTTTGCCTACCATATTGAGCTTTATGCCAGCTCCCTTGACATTGCGTTTTAGCCATATAGCCCGAGCTTGTCTCATGTCTAGCCATGCAGAGCCATTTTTTATATCCTTTGCAGCTTGATTTCCCTTTGTACCGGGAGGGGATTTTCCCCCGAGTGTCGATAACCTACACATGTATCCTTGCATTGAGCATAGGTATGTTCCACTGCTTGGAACTAGTTTGTTTGCCCTGATGACACTCGTCTCCTCCTATTTTGTAACTATAAAGCTAGTTTATTCTTTTTTCAAGCTTTTCAAATAACTGAAAAAGTCCAAAAAAAATAAAAAACCAAAAAGTAGGACAAGGAAAGATGTTATCTTTGGCAGCTATTAAGACTTTGTGTCGCCTTTGAACAGAGCACTGTATATCACATCCATTGGTTGGTTTATAGTTTGACTTAGGAGCTGTACTCGTTTATCTGATTTTATCTCCACCGACTGGTTAAGCTTCCAGTCCCTATGGAGCCTCTGTTGATGCCTCCTGTGTCACAGAGATGTCCCTGTTTGTATATCAAGTCTATGCTGCCTTCATTCAGTCACCATATGCCGTTATGCTCTTGTTCGAAGGAAGTTGAAACCTGTGTCGGCCATTCCTCAGTTATCTTGACTTTTCATGTCGGCCATTCCCGGTACAGTTATTGGTTCATCCACCTTATGATCGAGTCCTTCCACATTAGACAGCTTTGCTGAGTACCTCGTGTTGGATGATGGGGGATGCCTTAATGCCCTCCTTCCAGCGGATTTCATCCCATCGACTTTAGATCATTTATTCTGGGATTGGAATCTAGAGTCCTTTTGAGTGCCTTGAGACTTGTAGTCATCAGTGGCAGGTTCTCTCACCATCGAAAGTTTCTTGGGAATACATCAATGTCCTCTGATCGATGGATTCTCTCAAGTGTTCGACCTCAACACATCTATTCACACTTGTTAGTTTTCACTCTAGTACCTTGATTCCCATTTTCATTATCGGTGGGTAAACTCGCGTTTGTTAACGGTATACATCAACGACTGGTAATCAGACGATGGACTACTATGTTCGATCTCGACACCTCTATTCGCATAGTAGGACATGTACTCGTAGCGGTTTGTGTAGAATACCTTCTAGACTGGTGGCATCTCTTCTATGCTACCTCCTTGATCGTGCCAGTGTTCATGAGATTTAAGCTCTCGTGACTTCATTCTAGTGTATGTCAGATATGTCCAGCCACTATGGAGATCTTGATCTATTGTATATCTTCAGCCATTTTGGAGATCATGGTCCTTTGTATATCTTCATCATGGAGATTCTGATCTATGTATATTATACGTGGCGATGACCATATATGTGATATCATGTATTATGCCTATTCATGGCCATTGTACTCTTATGTATCTGGGACTGCTATATGTACTTGCAGTTATATGCATATTTGTATCATTGTACTATGCTGATTGGGTGGCTGGTCTTCCATTTGGGATCCTTCATCACTCCACTTCTGGGATGGACTTATAATGTATTTCGGCCATCGTATGACCCCTCTGACCTCACACATTAGGGGGCATCTGTTATGGCGGATTTCACCACTCTAGGTGAATCACACTTTGTATGGCCTTCCCCTGTCCCGCTGCAGACTCTTTAGACCCCATGGACCATCTTTTATCCTTTGATGTTTCCTTGATCATCCATAAAACTATATGAAAAATGATATACGCGGCTTTTTACCCGATAATCACGTACATACGCAGGTTTGACCCATATAACCGCGTACATAGGGATGAGTGCATAATCCAAATCCTTTTGGAGTTTTCCTTGACATGGATCCGACTCATTCGACTCCTGGCCTTCCATATGCCTTGAGATCGCTCGGATTCGACCCTTCATTATCCCTTGTGAAGCTATATAAGGAACCCCTTGGTACATTGAAGGCATATAGAGAGATTGAAAGCAAAGCAACTATAGTCCATTGTTGCCGGAATTTATACTTGAGTCTGCATCCATTTGTCCCTTTAGAGCACTTTTGTGTTCTTCCCAAGCTTGCCGTTTGCTAGTGAGATTGCTATCATGAGATGGAGGATTGAGGTGGTGGAGGCCCAAGTGGGGGATTCAGTTTCTCCGGTTCGCAGATGTGCCATCAGAGGTTGTATCTATCTTGTAATCTCTGATCTATATTAATAAAAACTATATTTTCTTGTCCAATGATGTGTATTTGGTTGAATATTGTATCCATTGGAATATGTCAAATGCTTTTACATTATTGATTATATATGCTAGAATAGATCTAAAACCATGATATATAGTATGCTTGTATTGTTTACTTGTTGTTGAGGAAGTATTATATCAATTCAAGCTGAAGATTGGAAAGCTCAATGGGGATGTACTTCAACCGTCCGGAATAAGGTATGAGGTCTGATCCTTTAGTGTTAGACATTTTATTTCTATTGCATATTGGGAAAGATTGATTTCTGGAGTCAAAGCTATCTGTCATGGTACATTATTGATTAAATCCTCTATAACAGTGACATACACACCCCCTTAAATTATAACATCGTCCTCGATGTTATTTATTCCTCGTCCTCAAAATTCCCCTGGAACAGAATTGGATATGTATCCCGCATATGAATTTCCAATTCCTAGGTGGATTCCTCTGGACTAAGGTGCTTCCATTGCACCTTCACTTGACCAATGGTGCGGTTCCGAAGTGTGATCTCCCTCTGCTCGAGGATACAGTCCGGTTCCACCAGAAAATCTCTTTCAGGTTCCACCTATATATAATTCCAGCTAATAACATGAGTAGCATCATGCACATCTTTCTTTAATACAGAAATGTGAAAAACATTGTGAACTCTTAAATTTGGAGGTAAGGCTAACTGATAGGCTACCTGTCCAATCCTGGACAGTATTTCAAAAGGACCACAATAACGAGGTGCTAGTTTGGCACAACTACCCAACCTCAGAGAGCTCTTTTTGGGTCTCACCTTGATGAAAACATGTTCACCTACCTGAAACTCTTTTGGAGTTCTTTTAAGGTTTGCTTGAATTTTCTGTTGATCTTGCGCAATTTTCAGCTTACCTTGTACCTGCTTTACAATTTCTTCCATTTCTTTCAATAATTCAGGTCCTAGTACTAACTTGTCCACCGGATTACTCCAAGATATAGGAGTGCTACATTTTCTTCCATGCAAAATTTTGAAAGGACTAAATCTGGCTGAAGCTTGATAATTATTATTGTAAGAAAATTCTACCAGGTGTAAATAATCTTCCCATTTACCTAGCTGATCCTTTACATACATTCTTAGTAAATCTTTCGGTACTTGATTTACTCTTTCAGTATGTCCATCAGTTTGAGGATGGAATGAGGTAGTAAAATTTAGCGTAGTATTTAATCCTTTAAACAAAGATCTCCAAAAGTGACCTGTAAATTTAGGGTCTCGGTTAGAAATTCTAACCTTTGGTATTCTATGCAATTGGAAAATTTTCTTTAAAATGATATCAGCTATGTTTGCAGCTTTATAAGTAGTTTTAACAGGTATAAAATGGGCTGCTTTACTCAATTTGTCAACCACTACCATTAAAGAGTCGTTTAAGTTCTGATTTTTAGGCAGTCCAATAACAAAATCAAGACTAATTATCTCCCATTTCCAGCTAGGAATGGCCAATGGCTGAAGTAGTCCAGCTGGATGTTGATGTTCAGTTTTTACTTGCTGACATTCAAAACATATAGCAATATATTCTTCCAGCTCAGTCTTCATGTTGGGCCAAAAATACTCTTTTTGTAACATGGTTATAGTCTTCTGATAACCTGGATGGCCTAAGTAAGGAGTTTTATGGATTTCATCTAAAAGTAATAACGTAACTTTAGGTACATTAGGTACATATATTCTGTCATAATACAGTAAAAATTCTTTTTCATTCAAGCTGTACCCTATACTTAGACTTTCTATTGGATTTTCTTTTGCTTTTGCTTCTAACTTTAGGTAAATTTCATCTTGTTCTAACACTACTTTAAGATGTTCTTCCATATCTGTTGTATAATTGCTGATAACTACTATAAAGTTCAGCTTTGCATTTCTACTTAATGCATCAACAACTTTATTTTCTTTCCCTTTAATGTGTTGAATTTTGAAATCATATTCACTTAGAAAAGCTAGCCACTTAGCTTGTCTGGCATTCAGGTTAGGTTGATCTAACAGATATTTTAGTCCCTTATTATTTGTCATTAGAATAAATTTTCTTCCAATTAAATGATGACTCCACATCTTTAAAGCATGTATGACAACAGCTAATTCCAAGTCATAGGTTGCATAATTCTTTTCATGAATTTTCAATTTCCTAGACTCATAAGCAATAACATGTCCTTCTTGAGTGAATACTCCAACTAAACCGTCATTGCAAGCATCAGTACATACTATAAAATCTTTATTTGGATCAGCTATTCTTAAAATAGGTGCGCTGGTTAATAAGGTTTTTAACTTTTTAAAACTATCCTCGTACTTCTGATTCCAATCAAATTTATTTTCTTTTTCTGTAAAGAGGTTATCGGATTTGCGATCCTCAAAAACCATTCGATGAACCTCCGGTAATAACTGGTAATCCCCATGAAGGATCGGACATCAGCTACGTCTTTAGGAACTGGCCAATCTTCAATCGCCTTTATCTTTTCGGGATCCACCGAAATTCCTTCTTTAGTCACCACATGACCTAAGTACTGGATTTTATCTTTAAAGAAGTCGCATTTACTAAATTTTGCAAAGAGTTGATGATGTCGCAACTCTTGCAAGAAATTTTTTAAATGTTCCTTATGTTCTTCTTCAGATTTCAAATAAATTAATATGTCGTCAATAAACATGACCACAAATTTATCCAGATATTTATGCATTACATTATTCATTAGACACATAAAAACAGCTGGAGCGTTAGTAAGCCCGAATGGCATGACGACAAACTCATAATGGCCATATCGAGTCCTAAAAGCTGTTTTAAAGATGTCTTTATCTTTAATTCTAACTTGGTGATATCCAGACCATAAATCAATTTTCGAGAATACCGTGGCTCCACGTAGTTGATCAAACAGATCATCTATGCGAGGTAGTGGTTACCTGTTCTTGATAGTCATCTTATTTAATTGATGATAATATATGCAGAGTCATAGAGTTCCATCCTTTTTCTTAACAAAGATGATAGGTGCCCCCTAGGGAGACTCACTGGGTTGAATATAATTCTTGTCAATAAGTTCTTTTAACTATGACTTACGTTCATTAAGTTTAAGTATACTCATCCGATAAGGGGCCTTTGAGCTGGGTACTACACCAGGTACCAACTCAATGGTAAAATCTAGTTCCCTTTTTGGAGGCAGTCCCATAATTTCTTCTGGAAATACATCTGCATACTCCTTTAAAACTGTATATCCTCCAATTTTAAATTATTTATGTTATTTAATTTTTTCTCATTGGTTACTGTTACTGTATAATCCTTACAACCTTTCCTAATAGCTCTCTTAAGATGTAGAGCAGAAATTTGCGTTATGGTTTTTTTCCTAGGGATTCCCTTTGTGCTTATTGGTTTTCCATCATTATTTATACAAGTAAAGGTTTTGTCATAGCAATTTAAGATCACCCTATGCTGCTCTAACCAATCCATACCGATTAGTATGTTGTATGAACCCAAAGGTAGTACATTAAGCTTCACAAAAGTTTCAAATTGATCCATAGTTATTGTACAATTATTTACAAAACTAGTTACCTTCCTCTTTGCACCAGTAGCTAATTGAACCAACCAAGAACTTACAAACTTTTCAACAGGCAGTTTACACTTTTCTACCAAATTAGGTGAAATATAAGTTAAACTAGCTCTTGGATCAATTAAAATAACTATGGGTGTTTTCTTTATCTTACCTTCTACTTCCACCATGGAAGTTTGATAGTCTGCTTGTCGATTCTCCAAAGCTGCATTGATCCTGGGCATAGTCCGTGCTAAATCTCCAATAGTCATCTCATCCTGTATTGTATGGATATTATTGACAGTCTTTTTTTGATTAGGACAGATTGAGGCATAATGTGGACCATTGCATTCCCAAAAATTTACAGGTTCTTTTCGTTCAAAGTTCTTTGTGTAATTACTATGATTATTAGCAAACTCTTTACTCTTTTGATTGTTCTGATTGTTCTGTGAATTATTCTTATTCCCCTGCAAATTCTTATTAGAAAAATTTCTAGCATTATTATTTTTATAATTTCGATTGGGCACAAACTCTTTCTTCTTTTGATCATAATTGTTATTGTTTTTGGCCTTCCAGTTGGCCATACTCTCCTTTTTTTGATTCTGTTCATAACAACAATTTGCTTTCCTCATAGCTTGTTCCAGGGTTTTTGGATTGTCATACTCAATTCTATCCTTTATGTGGTAAAGTAAACAGCTGAGAAACCGTTGTACCTTCACTTTTTCATCCACAAGGTATGCCACATACCTAAGCAGACTTAAAAACTTACTGTTCAAATCTTTCATAGTCATTGTACCTAGTTTTAACTCATAGAATTCTTTAGCCCTTTCTTCATAGTACTATTCAGATAAAAATTTCTTTTTAAAGTACTTGAATGTGCTCCAATTTATGTTCTTCTCTCTTATGCCTTTCACTCTCTTTAAATATTGTCACCATATATCAACTTTCCTTGTAAGATTGTAAATAGCCATTCTAGCCTTTAATTGGTTAGAATAGTTATAAATATGGAAGTACTTCTTTATCCCAGATAACCAGGATTCTGCTTCCTCCCCTTTTCAGTTTCTCCATTAAATGTTGGCGGCTTGATCTTCTTAAACTCTCCAAAAATTTCTTCATAAGGTTTGTATTTTCTTTTCCTAGTATGGTGGTTATCCTCACTGTTATCACTAGTATAATGAGTATTACATGTTAAATTTTCATATCCTAAGCTAGATCATTAGTATTTCATTTCGATTTCATAACAAAAGCATATAAACAAGATCACTGAAAGATAGACAAGCACAACCATACAAAAGGAGAACACAAATATTTATCCTAGGAAAACCCTAAAGGGAAAAACCCAGCAAAAGCTTCCTCAATATAGATGCCCCAAAAGATAAAAGATAAAACCAACAAGGAGATCAAAGCCTGATCCTCCTCCTTCTCTAGCTACTTCTCTTCTCCACTAATGCACTACACAAGTTAGAGTGTGTGTGTGTCAAATGAGGAGCACCACACCTCTATTTATATTCATCCATTCACTTGAATTAACTCATTTGACATGTAGGCTCGAGTTACACATGTAGGCTCAAGTAACCACACAAGGGTGATAATGACCCACCTTTACAATTAGAGGGGACTACCTCATGACTCTTATTAGTTCTTTTGATTAGAAGCATCGGGGTACAAAGTAATACAAGTGGTCCTCCCGGTAGGACCATCGGGGACCACAAAAGATATATATAGAATATTCTTCGAAGTTACAATATTTCAACACCCCCCCTTAACGAGAAGGGTATTCTACAACAACATCAACAACAATAATAGTAGGAGAGAGATAGGGGACATCATCAACATCATTAGGGTAATGCATTTATAAATAATTGGAAGCTTTTCAACATCAGCTAGTCTTCATATTAAATCTTTAGTCTTTGGTAACAGCAACACTCTGACTGTTTTGATCCATAACTACTTCTTCAGCATTTTTGATGTTTTTCGAACAGCATCATCTCCATCTTTATATTCTGATCTTACGATCAGCAACATCAGCAATATCATCATCAGCACTTTGACCTTTCGATCATCAACATCTTCAATACTTTGTCCTTTCGATCAGCAACAACTTTAGCAACATCTTTAGTACTTTGACCTTTCGATTTGCAACATCTTCAGCAACATTTTGACCTTTTAATCAGCAACATATTCAGCAACAACTTCAGTATATTGATCTTTCGATCAACAACAACTTCAACACCCTCTTCAGTACTTTGACCTTTCGATCAGCAACATCTTCAGCACTTTGACCTTTCGATTAGCAACATCTTTCGATCAGCAACATCTTCAGTACTTTGACCTTTTTTTGATCAGCAACATCTTTAGCAAAATATTCAGTATTTTGACCTTTCGATCAGCATCATCATCATCATCATAATACTCTAATCTTTCGATCAGATATCATCATGGAAACATCATCATCATCAAAACATCATTATGATCAAAACATCAACATCATCAAAATATCATCATCATCACACTCTGATCTTTCGATCAGTACATCATCATCATCATCATCAAAACATCAACATGATCCTTTTGGAATTACAGGATTTAGGTCTTTATGGAATTACCAATGATCCTTCCTTTCGGAATTATGGGATTTATGTCTTTACGGAGTTACTAACAATCCTTCCTTTCGGAATTACGAGATTTAGGTCTTTACGGAGTTACTAACGATCCTTCCTTTCGGAATTACGGGATCAACACATTTGTGGAACTCAGACAATCCTTCCTATTGGAATTACGGGATCAACACATCTGTGGAACTTAGACAATCCTTCCTATTGGAATTACGGGATCAATTCAATGATCCTTTCTTTCAGAATTATGGGATTTAGGTCTTTACGGAGTTACTAACGATCCTTCCTTTTGGAATTATGGGATCAACACAGATGTGGAACTTAGACAATCCTTCCTCTAGGAATTACAGGATCAGCAACGTTCTTGAGTACCGAAGTCACCGGATCCATTCTAAACCGAAGTTCAAGGATGATACAATCCTACCACCTTCTCGATGACCGAAGTTCACCGGATCCGTTCTGAACCAAAGTCCAAGGATGATACAATCCTGCCACCTTCTCGATGACCAAAGTTCACCGGATCCGTTCTAAACCGAAGTCCAAGGATGATATAATCCTATCAGCTTCTTGATGACCAAAGTTCACCGGATCCGTTCTGAACCAAAGTCCAAGGATGATACAATCCTGCCACCTTCTTGATGACCGAAGTTCACTGGATCCGTTCTGAACCAAAGTCCAAGGATGATACAATCCTGCCACATTCTCGATGACCAAAGTTCACCAGATCACTTCTAGACATATGTCCCGGGATGATACAATCCCTCTTCATTCTCGAAGAACGAGGTCTTCGGATCACTTTAGGGCAAGTACCCAGGGATGATACAATCCCACTGCATTCTCGAGGACCGAGGTCACCGAATCACTTTAGGACAAGTGCCCAGGTATGATACAATCCCACCACATTCTTGAGGATCGAAGTCACCAGATCTATTATGGACATATGTCCCGGGATGATACAATCATTCTTCATTCTCGAGGACCGAGGTCACCGGCTCACTTTAGGGAAAGTGCCCAGGGATGATACAATCCCACTGCAACATCACTACTCCCCCTTTCAGGGAAGGTCTTTTCGAACCACACCAAGCTTGTCTCGAAAGTGTTCGAACTTTACTCGGGACATAGGTTTCGTCAACACATCATCATCTAAACCAGCATCATCTACATCTTCAGTATGTGGATATTGAACTATCACCATCTGTATCTCCAGTATGTGAATACTGAAAGCATCATCACCTCTATATTCAATATAGAAATACAGAATCACCATCATCTGAATCTACAGTATGTAAATACTGAAACAACATCTATATCATCAGTATGGGAATAATGAAATCATCATCATATCTATATTCAATATAGAAATACTGAATCACCATCATCTGTATCTATCTTTAGGTCAAAGGGACCTGATATCAGCTTCCAAATCCATATGGCTTCACAACTTAGCAGAGCAATCTACTATGTATTCTGCTTCAGCCGTGTTAAGAGAAACACTGGACTATTTCCTATTAAACTATGAACTCATAACAGACCCAAAAGCATCTACCTGATGTACTTTTCCTGTTTGATATACTTCCAGCTTAATCTGCATTTGTATAGCCATACAATCTGTAGTCATGGTTATAGAACAAAGTCTATAGTCCCTTTTAGATATCTCATCACATGTTTTGTAGCTACTAGGTGAACCCGTCTTGGTTGAACAATATATTGACTTAAGGTGTTCATAGCAAAACAAATGTCTGGTTCGGTATTTGATAAGTACATCAATGACCCAATGATTTATCTATAATGAGTCACATCCACTAACTTTGAAGATTCATCAGCTAACAGCTTCAGGTTGGAGTCCATGGGTGTGGCCATGGCTTTGCATTCCAACATATTGAATCTCTTCAATATCTCTACCACATACTTTCCCTGGTTGAGAAAGATTCCTTCTGAACTTTGCCATACTTCCAAACCTAGGAAATAATGCATTAACCCAAGGTATTTCATCTCAAATTCTTCTGCTAGTTTCTTCTTGCTTTCCATGATCTGTTTCTCATTCTGTGTCAAGAATAAGTCATCCACATATAATAATAGGATGCAGGTTCTTCTTCTACAACCTTGTAGTAAATGTTAGGATTGACTTTACTCTTGGAAAAGCCCATGCTCATTAGAAAACTATCTATTCTTCCATACCAATCTCTGGGAGCTTGCTTCAGGCCATAGAGGGCCTTCTTCAACTTGCATATGTGAATCCATCTGTCTTCAAATTTAAATCCTTGTGACTATTCTATGTAAAACTCTTCCTCAATCATTCCATTAAGGAAGGCTTGTATTTACTTCATCATGGAAGGAGCTACCAGGATAGTTCTGAAGAAAGTGTACCTTATTTCCTGGAGTAAGTGTCTTATCAGAATTAATTCCCTCTTTCTGATAGAAACCTCTAGCCACAAGTCTTTCCTTACTTCTATCAGGAACATATTTTATCTTGCAAATCCATTTGGAAGATACCACATTCTTGCTTTCTATTTTGAGTAATATATCCCAAACATCATTCTATTATTCTTTCATCATAACATCTTCCATGAGTTCATCTTGTCAGGTCATCAACATATCCTAGTCTTCTGCATTCAACCTTGAAGGTTGGAACCCACTTTACTCTTGGTAAAGTCTTGATCCATCACAAATCTATCCATCATGTCGTACCATGTTGAACTCAGATATCTTTTGTAGTCACTCCCCCTGGAGTGGAGTATCATCTTCCCTCTTCATTCTGTATAGGTGGTTCTATGTTTGATATATATTGGTCAATAGAGTATGTCATGTCATGGTCTATTCTTTCTGAGGCAAATCATGAACCTTGCTTTTTACACTTGTTCTTGTAGATCCATATGGAGGATACTACGTAATTCCCTTTATGTCTCGAAATCATATCGTATACATCATTCCCCATGATCAACTATTATTCTTGATCATAGCTTCTTTCATAGCATTCTTTTCTTCATCTTGAGTTATCTCTCATACCCATGGAGGTCTTCATCCTTCGAGGTGGATCTACCGCTCTCCAAAGCTCTTTCTTCCATCATGGTGTCTTTGACCCTGGGAGCTTCAGATTTTATTGCAGTGAATCTTGAATTGTCATCACTTGTTCTTCAGAACAAGTCTCATCCTTCTTGTAGGAGGTTGTACGGGACCTTTCCTACAATTCAAATGCACCAACTGCATGGTTAGAACTATTTCATAAAACATATGCATAACGACAAATTCTTATGCATCATGCAACTGTTTAGCCAATACAACATTCATCCATATCTCACAGAAACTTTCTAGATGCCTTCCATCTCTGTCATGACATTATTGAGATTGTGCACTAATCTAATATGTCAGCAAGGAGGCTTCATTCTAGATAAGTAGAAATGGAGAGTTGTATAGCACCATGACCTACTTACCCATCACATGCATATTAGTAGTATACATTCATTAATGCAAACAATCTATCATGCATAACACATCAACTGAATATAATCAAATGTATAACAAAACAATATCATGAAATGACAATTGAATACATATCTTTTATTTGTTTCATGGGTAGACTCCATCTTGATCATTCTGCTTTAACATCTTCTTCATTCATGAAATCATCATTTCTTATCCAAATGATAAGATGAAAAAGAGGTTCTTCAAGAATTGAGTTCTTCATATTCCTCATCGCATGAGGGATCTTCTTTGAATGGTGGGAGCTTGATATTCAATTCCTCCCATCTTCTTCTTCTCTTCTAATGAGTTGAGCTGAAATTAATCACTTCATTCTGGCATACATTATTTGCATGAATGAATCCCATGATCCTGGGATGCCATTCAAGGTGCCTATCACCACTTCTGCATTCTTCAATTCTTATTTTACCTCTTCAATTTGTTTCATAAGGTCATCTTCCGATGTATGTTATTTCCTTCAAATAGCTTGGTCAAGGAATCAAACATCTCTTTCGGTGTCTTTAGGGAAGACACTTGTGGTACAAGTTGATCCGTGACTGAATCAAGAATGACCTTCTTGGCCTTGACCAAGTTCTTCTGGTGTAAGGCTTTGAGCCTCATCTCCCTTTGGAACCTCTCTACTCATGAAGCTCCCGGAACAGGAAGCCATAGTTTTCCAATTTCTTCTGCATAAATACCTGTTACTATTTCTGTTATATCTTCAAAATTATGGCTCCTCTGTGTCTGAAATTTCGTACTGAGGTAACCTCGCATGTACCTGATCCAACACCATAGGTTTCATAATAATTGGTTTCACCAATTGGGATTTATGATCATTTTACCAAGGTGACCTGTTACAGGACTGTTCAGAACATTGAAGTTGTACGGCATGCCACATGTCACTGGTTCATCTTCAGGTTCAGAAATTAGGACCACAGAAAGTTCAGTCTGTGATATTTTTGGAACATATTCAGGAATTCCATTTGGACCTCTGTATCCCATGCTACATCATTTATCCCCAGGTGTCCTGTTTAGGGATGAATTCTGAAAGAGGCTGGAACCCTAAACTGGAGGGATAATATCTCCCAGAATATAGTGAATATGAGGCTGAATTTTGGACAATGTGTAAATATGGATTTCATCTTCGGTATCTGCAAGTTTCAACTCCTGATCCTTCTCCAATCTCAAGATATAGAAAATGTACAAAAACGTAGTATTTTTAGTATTTAGGGTTTTTCCAGATCGGGGTCAAACTAGGGTTTGACTTTCCTAGAGTTTCACCCAAATAAATTTCTTGATCCAGGTCTCTAAACTTCGATTTTGATGAGGATAACAATCCTATTCTAGGCTCACTCAAAATTTCTTCTTCTGTAGAAATCCCTAATTTTCCGCACCAAAATTGAAAATGCTCAGAATCAAATTCCGCTTCGACCGAAAGATGCACCCTTCAATGGAGAGTCAGTATAGCCTTCTTTTGAAGATCGATCATGGATAGAGACCCAAAAAATAAGAATCCCTAGATTCTTTAGGTACACAATGTCTTCTTTCAGGGTGGCTCTGATACCATGTTAAATTTTCATATGCTAAGCTAGATCATTAGTATTTCATTTCGATTTCATAACAAAAGCATATAAACAGGATCACTGAAAGATAGACAAGCACAACCATACAAAAGGAGAACACAAATATTTCTCTTGGGAAAACCCTAAAGGGAAAAACCTAGCAAAATCTTCCTCAATATAGATGCCCCAAAAGATAAAAGATAAAACCAACAAGGAGATCAAAGCCTGATCCTCCTCCTTCTCCAGCTACTTCTCTTCTCCACTAATGCGCTACACAAGTGATAGTGTGTGTGTGTCAAATGAGGAGCACCACACCTCTATTTATATTCATCCGTTCACTTGAATTAACTCATTTTACATGTAGGCTCGAGTTACACATGTAGGCTCAAGTAACCACACTGGGTGCTAATGACCCACCTTTACAATTAGAGGGGACTACCTCATGACTCTGATTATTTCTTCCAATTAGAAACATCGGGGTACAAAGTAATACAAGTGGTTCTCCTGGTAGGACCATCGGGGACCACAAAAGATATATATAGAATATTCTTTGAAGTTACAATATTTCAACATTACGTTGATCACCAAAAACTTCGGAAGATGAGCTACGTTAATGTTTAATATGTTTAGCCTTTTTATACTTATGTTGGTAACTTATATCTTCCTAATCAGCTCTTTTACCCCTTCCCTTAGTATTAAATATTTCTATTAGGATTTGATTCAGCTCCTCCTAAGCTCTCAGAATCCCTTCATTTTCTTTTTTAACAGATTCCATTTCAGATTTTAATTATTTTACTGTTTGTAAAAGTTTTGAGGAATTAGTGGTTATGTCTTCTTGTATAGGTTCTCTTTGTAAATTATTTTGTGCAGTATAGGGAGATTCCTCTTCCGCATATTCCCCCAGTCTTTCCATACCTATTGTTAAACTCAAAAACAAATTTCTCTATTCATAACATTAAAAGAAAACAACATCGGGAAAATGATTAAAATTCACTGTTTCATATAAGCAACTTGAGCTTCATCAAGGCCTAGTGTTTGAACCTTATGCTCTGATACCACATGTCATAACCCAAAAATTTCATAAAAATTTAAAATTTTTAAGGTAACATAAAATGTCGGAATATGCAGTTTAATAACTGCTAGCGGTTAGTGAAAAATGAAACAGTTTAACACTTGGTATTAATTAGTTTCAAAATACAAATAACTAATACAACTATAATTTTTTTATTAGTTATATAAGAATGACTTGCATTTAGTTTGCTTCTAGCTATACTAATAATATACTTTTGGCAAGTAGGTGAAAAACTATATTTGAAATTCGGGGCTTACTTAGCATTATGCTAACTCAGATGGACTGCTGGTTCTTACAGGTTCAACAGGTAATGAATGATCCAGTAGGAGTTTATTTTGTATGATAGCGAGAAGTATTTCTGTAGCATGTTAAGATGCTAGTAAATAAATTGATTATTTAAAAGTAAGGCTCTAATACAGTAAAGTAATGTTCTTTCATAGTTTTGGTTCTAAGACGATATTCATAGATCAGTCATAAATATTGATATCCTTAACATACTTAGTTAAACAAATAGATTCTTCCTGTGAGATTAGAGCTCAAGCTCTTGACATACAATTACTTTTATTTTAGCATGATCATACTGCTATTACTATGTTTAATGCTCAAATGTACTTCTTTTTATGCATGAATATACTCCTATAGTTTTCAAAGGTAAAGTTTACCAATAGATTACATATTTCTACTTTGTTTCTTCTTTACTAGTCATGAAGATTATCAACCTATTAATTGTATGCAATTATGCTTATCCCTTTGCACTACTAAATATCAAGTTACAAACTTCGATTCCTAAGTTATTTCCATACTACAAGTATTATTGTAAAAATACAATACCACATCATTTTTATAATGTACCAAAATAATTTTTACTTATCTCCTTAGGTAGTTTTACTACCTGGTAATTTTCATGATATATTATAAGTTTGGTTCTTTGTAACTAGATAAATTATCTCAAGGTGGAATACTACCTGACCACCACTTCCATAAAGTTGAAACTAAAGGTAAACACATTATCAGTGTTATTCTTATAGTTTACTAGATCTAAGCATGGTTTACATAATAGTAGGATGGCTATTTGTAATAATACTATACTATAATGAGTTGTAGTTTATAATAACTACTATGGTAGATTTTACTACCTAAAAACTTCTATCCTAAGGTCAACATCAAAGTCAAACATTATAAATGATGTTCTTATACTATGCTAATTCCAAGCAAGCACACGTAGTAATATAAATGTCTTTGTAAACAATTTATGACCCATCCAAAAGGTCGTTGGCAAAGTAGTCATGAGAATAAACATTAGAAAACATTTATACTATGGTCGAACTTCGTGATTGTATCATTGACAAGGTTTATGCACCTCTAATCTATAGTTGATGACATAGATTCATTATTGGTAATCATAGCAGGCCTTTATGCAATTGATTTGCAAATGATATAAGTTCGATTGTAAATGATATAAGTTCGATTTGCAAATCATATAAGTATTTATTCAAAAGTCGATTGCATATTTTTTCATTATAGGAAATTATAAATTTATATTTGATAGTGTAGGGTTGACTATAGACATGACCCTCTCATGGATAAATAATTTGGAGGGAACGTGGTCTGATCTCCTCCATGCATTGGCGACTTAAAAGAGTGTAAACCCTATTCCTTTGGCATTTGGCTCCGAGGGTTTCGTCGGCCTACAGGATGCACTGTGTAGTTTCCTTGTGGCCATGAGAGGCCATTCCTTCTCTGTTTTCTAGCTCTGTGTTTTGTGTTTGATGTTGAGAGGTCTCAATACCCTATCTTGTAGTCTCGCTTTCTCTTGGGTGTAAACATTACTGTGCGAGTGGTCTTTGCTTAATCGTTTGGCTCGAGGCCTGTATATGGTTTTTAGCTTTGACATTACTTGTTCCTCGCCATGTCTTGTGGAGTTTTAAGTTTTTTTCTTATGGTGAACTTTTGAACATCTTCTTCATTCATGAAATCATCATTTCTTATCCAAATGATAAGATGAAAAAGAGGTTCTTCAAGAATTGAGTTCTTCATATTCCTCATTGCATGAGGGATCTTCTTTGAATGGTGGGAGCTTGATCTTCAATTGCTCCCATATTCTTCTTCTCTTCTAATGAGTTGAGCTGAAAGTAATCACTTCCTTCTGGCATACATTCTTCGCATGAATGAATCCCATGATCCTGGGATGCCATTCAAGGTGGCTATCACCACTTCTGCATTCTTCACTTCTTGTTTTACCTCTTCAATTTGTTTCATAAGGTCATCTTCCGATGTATGTTATTTCCTTCAAATAGCTTGGTCAAGGAATCAAACATCTCTTTCGGTGTCTTTAGGGAAGACACTTGTGGTACAAGTTGATCCGTGACTGAATCAAGAATGATCTTCTTGGCCTTGACCAAATTCTTCTGGTGTAAGGCTTTGAGCCTCATCTCCCTCTGGAACCTCTCTACTCATGTAGGTGTCCAATTCATTTTCTTCAGAGAGATCAAATACTTCCATTCTTGGAATTTGTCAACTTCATCAATCTTATCATCAGGCTGATGTGATAGATCACTTTGAAATGAAAACCTCAAATGCAAATAGCAAAAGATTAGATCTTACCGATTTGAGGTGTCCGTCCTGCTTCCGGAGCTGGCTGATATAGGGTTTGTCAAAGAAACCCTAATTTTCAAAACTTTGAATATTTTATATTTGTGGATAGAAATATATATTTCTCCAAATGGATCTATCCAATGTACTCCTTTTTCTGAAAACAGTGGAGGGAAGCTCCTGGAATAGGAAGCCCTAGTTTTCCAATTTCTTCTGCATAAATACCTGTTAATGTTTCTATTATATATTTAAAATTACGGCTCCTCTATGTCTGAAATTTCTCACTGAGGTAACCTCGCATGTCCCTGATCCAACACCATAGGTTTTATCATAATGTGTTTCACCAATTCGGATTTATGATCATTTTCCCAAAATGACCTGTTACAGGACTATTCAGAACATTGAAGTTGTACGGCATGCCACATGTCACTGGTTCATCTTCAGGTTCAGAAATTTAGACCAAAGAAAGTACATTCCATGCTATTTTTGGAACATCTTCAGTAATTCCATTTGGACCTCTGTATCCCATGCTACGTCAATTCTCCCTAGGTGTCCTGTTTAGGGATGAATTCTCGAAGAGGCTGGAACCCTAAATTGGAGGGAGAATATCTCCCAGAATATAGTGATTCTGAGGCTGAATTTTGGACACTATGTAAATCAGGATTTTATAATTTTCCTCTGCAAGTTTCAACTCTTGAGCCTTCGCGAATCTCAAGATATAGCTAATGTACAAAAACTTAGTAGTTTTTGTATTTAGGGTTTTTCCAGATCGGGGTCAAACTAGGGTTTGACTTTCCTGGATTTTCACCCAACCAAATTTCTTGATCTAGGTCTCTAAAATTTTATTTTGATGAGGAGAAAAATCCTATGCTAGGCTCACTCAAAAATTCTTCTTCTGTAGAAATCCCTAATTTTCCGCACCAAAACTGAAAATGCTCGGAATCAAATTCCACTTCGACAAAAAGATGCGCCCTTCAATGGAGAGTCAATATAGCCTTATTTTGATGATAGATCATGGATAGAGACCCAAAAAATAATAATCCCTATATCCTTTAGGTACACAATGTCTTCTTTCAGGGTGGCTCTGATACCATATTAAATTTTCATATGCTAAGCTAGATCATTAGTATTTCATTTCAATTTCATAACAAAAGCATATAAACAGGATCACTGAAAGATAGACAAGCACAACCATACAAAAGGAGAACACAAAGATTTATCCTTGGAAAAACCCAGCAAAAGCTTCCTCAATATAGATGCCCCAAAAGATAAAAAATAAAACCAACAAGGAGATCAAAGCCTGATCCCCCTCCTTCTCCAGTTACTTCTCTTCTCCACCAATGCACTACACAAGTGATAGTGTGTGTGTGTCAAATGAGGAGCACCAAACCTCTATTTATATTCATCCATTCACTTGAATTAACTCATTTGACATGTAGGCTCGAGTTACACATGTAGGCTCAAGTAACCACACTGGGGTGCTAATGACCCACCTTTACAATTAGAGGGGACTACCTCATGACTCTTATTAGTTATTCTGATTAGAAGCATTGGGGTACAAATTAATACAAGTGGTTCTCCCGGTAGGACCATCGGGGACCAAAAAAGATATATATAGAATATTCTTCGAAGTTACAATATTTCAACATTACGTTGATCACCAAAAACTTCGGAAGATGAGCTACGTTAATGTTTAATATGTTTATCCTTTGTATACATATGTTGGTAACTTATATCTTCCTAATCAGCTCTTTTACCCCTTCCCTTAGTATGAAATATTTCGATTAGGATTTGATTCAGCTCCTCCTAAGCTCTCAGAATCCCTTCATTTTCTTTTTTAACAGATTCCATTTCAGATTTTAATTATTTTACTGTTTGTAAAAGTTTTGAGGAATTAGTGGTTATGTCTTCTTGTATAGGTTCTCTTTGTAAATTATCTTGTTCAGTATAGGGAGATTCCTCTTCCGCATATTCCTCCAGTCTTTCCATACCTATTGTTAAACTCAAAAACAAATTTCTCTATTCATAACATTAAAAGAAAACAACATCGGCAAAATGATTAAAATTCACTCTTTCATGTAAGCAAGTTGAGCTTCATCAAGGCCTAGTGTTTGAACCTTATGCTCTGATACCACATGTCATAACCCCAAAATTTCATAAAAATTTAAAATTTTTAAGGTAACATAAAATGTCAGAATATGCAGTTTAATAACTACTAGCGGTTAGTGAAAAATTAAACCTTTTAACACTTGGTATTAATTAGTTTCAAAATACAAATAACTAATACAACTATAATTTTTTTATTAGTTATATAAGAATGACTTGCATTTAGATTACTTCTAGCTGTACTAATAATATACTTTTGGCGAGTAGGTGAAAAACTATCTTTGAAATTCGGGGCTTACTTAGCATTATGCTAACTCAGATGGACTGCTGGTTCTTATAGGTTCAACAGGTTATGAATGATCCAGTAGGAGTTTATTTTGAATGATAGCGAGAAGTATTTCTGTAGCATGTTAAGATGCTAGTAAATAAATTGATTATTTAAAAGCAAGGCTCTGATACGGTAAAGTAATGTTCTTTCATAGTTTTGGTTCTAAGACAATATTCATAGATCATTCATAAATATTGATATCCTTAACATACTTAGTTAAACAAATAGATTCTTCCTGTGAGCTTAGAGCTCAAGCTCTTGACATACAATTACTTTTATTTTAACATGATCATACTGCTATTGCTATGTTTAATGCTCAAATGTACTTCTTTTTATGCATGAATATACTCCTATAGTTTTCAAAGGTAAAGTTTACCAATAGATTACATATTTCTACTTTGTCTCTTCTTTACTAGTCATGAAGATTATCAACCTATTAATTGTATGCAATTATGCTTATCCCTTTGCACTGCTAAATATCAAGTTATAAAATTCGATTCCTAAGTTATTTCCATAATACAAGTATTATTGTAAAAATACAATACCACATCATTTTTATAATGTACCAAAATAATTTTTACTTATCTCCTTAGGTAGTTTTACTACTTCGTAATTTTCATGATATATTATAAGTTTGGTTCTTTGTAACTAGATAAATTATCTCAAGGTGGAATACTACCTGACCACCACTTCCATAAAGTTGAAACTAAAGGTAAACACATTATCAGTGTTATTCTTATAGTTTACTAGATCTAAGCATGGTTTACATAATAGTAGGATGGCTATTTGTAATAATACCAGACTATAATGAGTTGTAGTTTATAATAACTACTATGGTAGATTTTACTACCTAAAAACATCTATCCTAAGGGCGACATCAAAGTCAAACATTATAAATGATGTTCTTATACTATGCTAATTCCAGGCAAGCACAAGTAGTAATATAAATGCCTTTGTAAACAATTTATGACCCATCCAAAAGGTCGTTGGCAAAGTAGTCATGAGAATAAACATTAGAAAACATTTATACTATGGTCGAACTTCGTGATTCTATCATTGACAAGGTTTATGCACCTCTAATCTATAGTCGATGACATAGATTCATTATTGGTAATCATAGCAGGCCTTTATGCAATTGATTTGCAAATGATATAAGTTCGATTGTAAATGATATAAGTTTGATTTGCAAATCATATAAGTATTTATTCAAAAGTTGATTTCATATTTTTTCATTATATGCAATGATAAATTTATATTTGATAGCGTAAGGTTTACTATATACATGACCCTCGCATGGATAAATAATCTGGAGGGAACGTGGTCTGATCTCCTCCATGCATTGGCGACTTAAAAGAGTGTAAGCCCTATTCCTTTGGCATTTGGCTCCGAGGGTTTCGTCGTCCTGCAGGATGCACTGTGTAGTTTCCTTATGGCCATGAGAGGCCATTCTTTCTCTGTTTTCTATCTCTATGGTTTGTGTTTGATGCTGAGAGTTCTCAATACCCTATCTTGTAGTCTCGCTTTCTCTTGGGTGTAAACACTACTGTGCGAGTGGTATTTTCTTAATCGTTTGGCTCGAGGCCTGTATATGGTTTTTAGATTTGACATTACTTGTTCCTCGCCATGTATTGTGGAGTTTTAAGTTTGTTTCTTATAGACACTATCATTCTAAAACATTTATTACAACTCCCCCAAGGGGGTATGAATATGTGATATAGTACAACAAAGTTTCCCAGAAGCAAGGTCCTCTGAAGTCCGAACAAGTTATCCTTGTCCGGTTCACCAGGCTCACTTTATAAAAAACCACTAAGTACAACTTAGGTGGTAACATTCTGGCTCCAACTGTGGGACGTGTGCTTGATCTGGTCTTTAAGCCAAGGAGAGGATATGAGAACACCATATTATTTGGTTTATATACCATGTAAAAACATCTCAACTTGACAAGAAAACCTTAGTAGCACAAGTTTTATAAAAAACCAAATGGACCATTAAGCTGATTTATTTAAACAAAATAAATGTAACTAACTATTTATTTTATTTTATTATAGCTAAGTACAAAACAGAAATGTAGAAAGTAAATGCTCTCTTTTAAGGAGCTTATTTTCCTACTCTAAGCATGATATAAAAGGGGTTAAGTGTATTAGAAATCCAATGTAACCACCTAAGCATTTTATTAACATAATATTTTTTCCTTGTCTTTGGTTACCAGCCAAAGTAAGGATACCTTATTTAGAAAATGCAAACCTGTGTGATGATTCAGAATGGGTGGGATGGATGGGAAATCATAGGAATGAATAAAGTCATTAAATTTCTTTCCAAACTGGTATGTGCTTGCGCAGGATGCTTCTATCCATGATTGGATAGGACTGATATACCAATCAGCACGATGAGGTAGACTGAATACATCATCATACTAATCACCGGGGCTTATCAGATGATAACTCGTTGCACAAGCCCCAAGTAGCTCCAAATCATAAGGAACCTCTATGTGTGAAAAATATGGCTAAGACTAATATTCCACTGACTACATCACATCTAAATTTTCACAACACTGCTTCTCAATGTCTTCATTACTGATACCTTTGTGTGGCTCTGCATGATATGACTATGAATGATCACGTGAAAATTCTGGATGATCCTCTTCCATACTAAGATTTTCCTAGGTATCTAGATCCATGCTCCCCTCTATGGATGTATTGTAGATTGTACTTCCATAAATTTTTGAATAGACACTCCCCTTTCTGGACATATAATCGATGGGGTTCTCAATAATATTTTCACAAGTTGGATTATCTATGAAATTCCAATAGTCGTCACTCCCATCTATGTTGGATATGAGAGAGTCTTCCTTGCTGGTATCACATCCTAAGATATAAATACCCCCCTCTTGCTCATAATACTAATCCTTCAGGGTTTTGGTTTCGAAGATATTATGACAATTTAAACTTTCCAAAACTTCATCCCTAAGTGATGAAAATAGAGGAGTATCATCATACACATTATAAACTTCTTCATAAGTGTCGATCTCTGTAATGGTTTCCTCATGAGGTATTTTTGGACAAGCATTGCAACAATCCTGAGAAAATCTCAAATCTTCAATGTTTTTAGTTATGGTGACATGAGGAGAGTCTTCAACAATGTGTTCAATCATGGGTTCCTCGTGAATCTCTCCAACATGATTGTCATGGATGTTTCCATCTTCAGAATCTTGCTGTGTAATGAGAGATACCTTATATTCTTTAAAAAGATGCTTAATTGATTCCTTTCTTAAATAACTACTAGGATGCTTTTTGATGGGAGTATCATGGATCTCCTCTTCACTTAAATGTTCAAGATGTGATTCCAAGTCTTCAATACTTTGTATCATGGCAAAAGGTCCATCATATGTTTCCATGTGATACTCTATCCTAGATAGGCAGAAGGTACATATATTTTCAAGCAAATTTTTCAAACCATTCCTACTACCCCTACCATCATGCCAATTCTCTAAAAAAATACAAAGGAATCTTGGAAAATAAGTTATACATTTATTAGGAAGGCACTAATAGAACCAACAATAGGCCTCACCCCAAAAAGTACCAGCAAACATTTCCATCATATTGTCTTCATGAAGAACATTGGAGTCAGCCATCAACTGAAGGAAATATTTGACATGCTAGATGGCCGAATCACCATAATTTCCATGAAATACTGGAAGCCATTTATATGCATCCCCCACACCATCACAATAGTTAGGAAAACTTGGGATGTTTGAGAAATCGATAAGCTGAAAAATTCCGGTTATCTGGGCACCATATTTCTCCTTTAATTCATCCATATAAAAAATTAATAGTATGAATTTGATATAACAATTAAACCTTGTATTGAAAAGGTGGAGCTTTCAAGTGATGAGATTTAAAGGTTTTAACATGTCGCATGGGATCATCTACACACAACAAAAATTCACAAGTTTATGAGATAATAGGGTTTTATCCCTTCAATGGAGTCACCATGTGAAAAAGAAAAATAAGCATTTATAAATCTTTTCACAAAAAATATTTTTTTGCTTTTCTTTGTAAAAATAAAAATTTTAAAAAAAGTCAGTGGAGTCGCCATATGAAATTTAAAGATCTACTCTAAGCATTCATCAAACAAAGCAAAAACAAAAAGGAAGAAAACAAAATTCGTACTCGGGAATAAAAAGATTTATCCCTCGAAATGGCGCCAAAAAGTGTTTCTGCCTTTCACACACCTGGGTCACGTGGCAGGAATCTTCAAGCCACTCGGTGTGTCCTTGGGGGCAAGTCTCGAGTCAAGGCTGTCACCTTGTTCTTGACTCCTCCGTTTAGGCTCAACACCTAATGAAGCCAAGGGGGGTAGACCCTATTGTCATAGCTGATTTTACTACACATGGTAAATCACATTTTTATGGCCTTCCCTATCCCTCTGCAGACTCCTTAGACCCCATGGACCATTTTTGCTCCTTTGATGTTTCCAAGATCATCCCTAAAAACATGCAAAATTTGCTATACGTGACTTTTAAACCCTTTCTCGCGTATATACGCGAGTTTGACCCCTAAAACCATGTACATCGGGATGTGTGCAAAAGGACAAATTCTTCTGGAGTTTTCCAAGATATGGATCTAACTCACTTGTCTCCTGGCCTTCCATATGCCTTGAGATCACTCAGATTCGACCTTTCATTACCCCATTGAAGAGCTATATAAGGAACCCTTTGGATACATTGAAGGAAAGAGGAATTGAGAGCAAGAGAACTATAGTCCATTGTTGTCTGAACTTGTGCTTGAGTCTGCATCCCCTTTGTCCCTTGGAGCACTTTTGTGTTCTTCCCAAGCTTACCTTTTATTTGTGAGCTTGCTATCGAGAGATGGAGGATTGAAGTGGTGGAGGCCCAAGTGGGGGACTCGGTTTCTCTGATTCGCAAATGTGCCGACATAGGTTGTATTCATTGTAATCTCTTATTTTATATTAATAGAAATATTTTTTCCTGTCCAATAATGTGTGTTTGAATGAATATTTTATCCATGGATGATTTCAAATTCCTATATGTTATTGATTATATATGCTAGAGTAGAGCTAACACAATTATATATAGTATGCTTGTCTTGTTTATTGAATGTTGAAGAAGTAATTTATCAATTCAAGCTGAAGTTGGAAAGCTCAATGGGGATCTACATCAACTGTCTAGAATAAGGTATGAATTGAGATCCTTTAGTGTTAGTTGTTTGGTTTCTCTTGCATATAGGAAAGGATTGATTTATGGAGTTAAGCTGTTTGTTGTGGTACCCCAAGCCATAGGAATTTCTCTCTGTAATAGAATTGGTGACTCCGCTGGGGACGTTCCTTGTTTGTCTTTTGGGTTTGGGGGCACAATGTGCTTGATATTATTGACTTGCTCTTTATTTCTCCTTGTTTCTGTGTTGCATTTTATAGTATGTGCATTCATTGACACTCCCCTTTATTGGTTTGACCCTTGGCCTACTTTTTACCACTGTCTTCTCTATATACATAGGTTTTTGGCCAAAAGCTACGTACATATGCGGATTTTTGGCCAAAAGTCATGTATACACGTAGGATTTTGGCCAAAATCCACGTATACATGCAGCTTTTTGGCCAAAAGTCACGTATATACACAACTGTTCTTTAAACAGTCGTGTACATCCTCCCTTTTGGTGAGTTTGATGTTGTGGGAAGTTGTTGGGTGGGTTGTGAGTGTGGTTGGGTCTTCCTTGGGTCTGATGTTGTTTGTTGGATGCTTCTTTTGTGACCAGAGACCGCTTTTTCATTGATTTTTTTTTAAAGTAGTTTTAGTCATTTATCCTTTCTGTTTTTCCATTAGTGCATTACTCTTCTTTTTGTCTCGATGTCTTGCTAGGCTTGTGTTTTATACTTGCTGCAGAGACTGAGAGTTTTAGATGACTTTTATTTCATTTTTCATTCTTTTATATTGAAAAATACAAGGTAGTTGCATTTTTTGCATATGGATTTGAGGAGGTACTTGCATTGGATTGCTTGGATGAGAGTTTTATTTAGGATTTCATATAGGAAGGATTGCATTGGCATTCAGAAAGGAATATATATTTATGCATATCATGTTGTGGCATACCCTATTTTTCATTTGACAAAGATTGCACTTAGCATTATTTGTTATGGTGTGCACATTTACTTCACTGCTGAGTCATAACTTCATTAGTTGCATGATCATTTCCTTTTGAGTAATTACAACCAAATAAAATCAATGCTTAATTAAAATGGATTACACTCTTTTCTTTTATAGGCTACACCAACAAGACTAGGTTTTAGGGTCTTGGAATAGTTCATTGTGAGTAAATTCTCCAAGACCACTAAACAACAACATGTATGTGTCTGTCTAGGTGAGAGTGTGAAATTCCTTGGTATAATTAGTGTTTCTCAGGATCCTCCTCTTACAAGGGAGTTAAGCACGAGGCAGTGTGAGCAGTTATTGATTGGGATGACCCCTAGTCATAACTGAGTAGCACTAGAGATATTTCCAGGATTGTATTCTTATCTGGGGGCTCTTTCGAGAGTTTTGGGCTTTACTACCCTGCCCATACGGTCAATCCCGCCTGCGACTGTCCTCCTGAGCATTGATTATATTAAGGTGACCTTAGTTGCCTTACCTAGGTTATCGAGGGGGTATTTGTAGAGGTTATTCTGCAGGTGTTCTGGCCAAGTAGAGGTCAGATAGCATAGTCGCTTTATGCGTTGAAGCTGAGGGCCACTATAATTGGTTACATACCTTCGCTTGTAGTGTATGGGAGTTTCGAGCCTCTCCTAGGTGAGACATACCTGCTGCATTCAGGAGTTCACATATCCTCCCCTTGGTTTGCTTGTATTTTGGCTAGAGATTTTCTTAGGAAAGTGCTCTTTGTGCGCTAGTTTTCCTTTGGGATTGTGGTTACTTGAGTATATTTATGCTCTCTTAAGTTTGGGTCCTTTTATTTTCAGCATGCATGGTATCCTATCACTCGTCCTTGGTCCTAGTACAGATCCTAGTGTTAGACTTGGGGGCATCATAGCCCCTTAGCGTGCTCAAAGATTTGGGAATTGTCATATTCCATCCTCTACTCCATTTGTAGAGGATTTTTTGTTCCCTTTGCTCGGTCTTTACACTAGTAGTCACCCTCATAGGGGTGGTAGTGGATGCGTGAATGTTGGGTCTACACTTTAAATTCCTTTTTTATGTCCCATCATCCACCACACTGTTTCCTTCGAATTTATTTGTCATGATCATTCCTACCTATTACCTATAGTTTGGATTCTTTGTTGAATATTTTGGGTTGTTTTGGACTGATATGTTTGTCATGTAGGGTCGAGTTTTTGTACACTCTCTCCGAGGTTTCAACTCGTTCGTTCCTATCACAGGTATCATGTCTAAACTGGCATATATGTTAGGATTTCACATTCACTTGCATTTTGCATGACCTCATGACTGTTTCATTTTAACCTTAGGTACGAACCCATTCCATGGTATCACGAAACCTTCATGCTATTGTTAGAAGTGGTAGAGATTTCCTATACATGGGTGTCCTAGTTGTCTCCCCTTTGCATTTGGTACCCATGTTGTGATTCCTCTCTTAGGTCCAGGAGTCCTTTGTATAGTACTGCCATGACATTTCACAAGAGCCTCATACTCCTCTTGATCTTTTGCTAGCTTGTTTCCCCAGGACTCCCTTATGTCAAGTTGTAATTGCATTACCATGAGATTTGCCTACCTCATTTGAGCCTTATGCTGGCTTCCCTGACTTTGAGTATCAGCCATATAGCCCAAGCTTGTATCATGTCTAGCCATGCAGAGCCATTTTATATATCCTTTACAGCTTGATTCCCTGTTTTACTGAAAGGGGACTTTCCCTCGAGTTTCGCTATCCTACACATGTATCCTTGCATTGAGCATAGGTATGTTCCACTGCTTGGAACTAGTTTGTTTTCCCATTTTGACACTTGCCTCCTTCTACTCTGTAACTCTAAAGCAATTTTAATCTTTTTCAAGCTTTCCAAATATTTGAAAAAGTCCAAAAAAATTTAAAAAACCAAAAATCCAGACAAGGAAATATGTTATCTTTGGCAGCAGTCAAGTCGTGTCGCCTTCGAACTGAGCATTGTATATCACATCCATTGGTTGGGTTAATAGTTTGACTTTAGGAGCTGTACTTGTTTATCTAAGTTTATCTCCACCGATTGGTTAAGCTTCCAGTCCCTATGGAGCCTTTGTTGATGCCTCATGTGTCGCAGAGATGTCCCAGTTTTGCATATCGAGTCTATGTTGCCTATATTCAGTCACCATTCACCTTTATGCTCTTGTTCGAAGCAAGTTAAAACCTGGGTCAGTCATTCCTCAGTTATCTTGACTTTACATATCGACTATTCCTGGTATAGTTACTATTTCATGCACCTTATGATCGAGTCTTTCCACATTATACAACTTTTCTAAGTACCTCATGTTGGATGATGGGGGATGCCTTAATTCCATCCTTCCAGTGGATTTCATCCCATCGAATTTAGATCATTTATTCTGGGATAGGAATCTAGAGTCATTTTTTGAGTGCCTTGAGATTTGCAGTCATCAGTGGTAGGTTCTCTCGCCATTGACAGTTTTTTGGGAATACATCAATGTCCCTTGATCGATGGATTCTCTCAAGTGTTCAACCTCAACACATTATTCACACTTGTTAGTTTGCACTCTAGTACCTTGATTCCCATTTTCATTATCGGTGGGTGATCTCGTGTCTATTAGCGATATAAATCAATGACCGGTATTCAGACAATGGACTACTATGCTCAACCTTGACACCTCTATTCACATAATAGGACATGTACTCGTAGCGGTTTGTGTAGAAGACCTTCTCGGCTGGTGGCATATCGTATATCCTACCTCCTTGATCGTTCCAGTGTTCATGAGATTTCAGCTCTCTTGACTTGATTCCAGTTTATGTCAGACATTTCCAGCCATTATGGAGATCTTGATCTATTATATATCTTCATCCTTCATGGAGATCATGATCCTTTGTATATATTCATCTTGGAGATTCTGAACTATTTATATTGTATGTGGTGATGACCACATATGACATATTGTATCATGCCTATTCATGGCCATTGTACTCTTATGTATCTGGGACTACTATATGTATTTGTAGTTATGTATAGAGTTGTATCATTGTATAGTGATGATTGGATGGATGGTTCTTCCACTGGGTTCTTCATCAGTTCACTTCTAGGATGGACTTATAATGAATTTTGGCTATCGTATGACCCCTCTGACCTCACACATTAGGGGGCATCTGTTATAGCTGATTTTATCACACATGGTGAATCACATTTTTATGGCCTTCCCTGTCCCTCTGCAGACTCCTTAGACCCCATGGACCATTTTTGTTCCTTTAATGTTTCCAAGATCATCCCTAAAAACATGAAAAATTTGGTATACGTGACTTTTAAACCCTTTCTCATGTATATACGTGGGTTTTACCCCTAAAACCGCATACATCAGGATGTGTGAAAAAGGCCAAATTATTTTGTAGTTTTCCTTAATGTGGATCCGAATCACTTGTCTCCTGGCCTTCCATATGCCTTGAGATCGCTCGGATTGGACCTTTCATTACCCCATTGAAGAGCTATATAAGGAACCCTTTGGATACATTGAAGGTAGGAGCAATTGAGAGCAAGAGAACTATAGTCCATTAATGCTGGAACTTATTCTTGAGTCTGCATCCCCTTTGTCCCTTGGAGCACTTTTTTGTTCTTCCCAAGGTTACCTTTTGCTAGTGAGATTTCTATCGAGAGATGGAGGATTGAAGTGGTGGAGTCCCAAGTGGGGGACTCAGTTTCTCCGATTCATAGACGTGCCAATAGAGGTTGTATTAATTGTAATATCTGATTTTATATTAATAGAAATATCTTTTCCTATCCAATAATGTGTGTTTGAATGAATATTTTATCCATGGATGATTTCAAATACTTATATGTTATTGATTATATATGCTAGAGTAGATCTAACACAATTATATATAGTATGCTTGTCTTGTTTGTTGAATGTTGAGGAAGCAATTTATCAATTCAAGATGAAGTTGGAAAGATCAACGGGGATATACATCAACCATCTAGGATAAGGTACGAATTGAGATCCTTTAGTGTTAGTTGTTTGGTTTCTCTTGCATATAGGAAAGGATTGATTTCTGGAGTTAAGCTGTCTGTTGTGGTACCCCAAGCCATAGGAATTTCTTTCCGTAACACATATTAAGTTACTAAGGATAATTACTTAGTGTGATGGTGTTGAACTGAATGAGTTACTTAGGATTTTTGAAATTAACCAGTGGAAACAAATGATAACAAGATGCAAGATTTTAAGCAAATAAGCACAGTAATGACACTCAATATATATAGAAATGAAAGAAACAAATCACTAGTGCCTTAAATGGAGTCAACAGAGAAAATAATGTTCTTTCATGTGCTTGAATGAATGTTTTGAAAATGTCTCTTGGTAGATTTTAGATTAGTGTGGAATGTTAATGAGTTAAATTAGGTGAAAAGGGGACTCCAGATATACCCGAGGGGTACTTGGAGTATGTCCAAAAGTGAACTTTCACGCCTACCCACAAGGTGTTTGTGGGATAGAATGGAGTCACAGAGACTATTGTTCATAACACACCCATTAGCATGTGATAAAGATCGACACCTCGAGGTCACTTTCCAATTGTTCCCACTCCTTTGGGTATTTGGCACCGCTTATAGTTCGTTCGAGGCGTTGGATTTTCGCCTGATGGTTTGCCAATTTGGGAGGTGAGGACTAATTAATATAGCCACTCAAGTGATTTTTATGTGGCTTGACTGATCAGATGAACCAAATCCAAGTGCAGAGCATACACACTGGAGTCTTGTCAATTTTAGTAAATTTTAAGATAGGTGTTCTTGTTAAGAAGAAAACCATCCAGGAACCTCTTTTGATCCAAGTGGATCTCAATCGAGGAATAAAGGAGGGGTTAATTTTATTATAGCTGATGAAACAGTTGATGAAAAAGGAATCAAATATACACAATTCCAGTTTTCTAATTAGTCCTACCATGCATCTCTTTCCCCTTGCGGGTCAATCAGGAAGTCGTGGGGTAAGTATTAAAATTACTTTGAAACCACTATATATGGAATATGGAAATGAATATAAATCAAAGTATACTACCCTACAGATTAGAACTACACTAGATTGAAAAAAGATGAACAAACAGTAAAAAATGACACAAACGCAAATCCCCCCAGGGGGGATGGTGAATAGGCTCGAAAGAGCCTATTCAAAAAGACTTTTTCTTTTTATAAGAAGTGATTTACAATATCATAGAAATGAAATTGATGCACTTTGGTTCTTGTTATCTCAGATCCAAAGTCTTATAGCAAGCTTGTAACAAGCTAAACTCAAAACACAGTGGTGGGGGAAGCTTTCGGGAAGCTGTGGTTCGTCCAAGAGTTGGAAAATGGGCAGAGTCTCCTTCTCTTTTTTGTTAGACCTGATAAAAAACAGCGATCAATTAAAATCAAATGTTCCCAAACACACTTTAAAAGTGTTTTGGGTCACCACGCTAGTTACCGAAAAAAACTAAGTAAAAAATTGTTAAAGGGGCTAATCTAGTTTTGCAAAAGGAACCAAGGAAAGCAAGATTTCCTTGGGATCTTGGCTTACTGTTTGGGCAGCTAGTGAGATATGCACTTTTCTTGCAGAATTTAAATCTTTAAAGAACGAAAAAATAAACTACCTTATGAGCAAGTTTTAGATCTATGATTTAGCTACTTGCAAAAAATGCAATTCCTACACCTAGATCTATCTTTATGAAATGATATTCTTTATGAAATTATAGATCTAAGAAGCAAGACTCTTATGAAATATATCTAACAATATATATTCAATTCTTAGAACTAGATCTGATCATAAGAGGGAGAGACAGGTAACCGGAAGATTGATTTTTTTAAAAAAATTAGAAGAAGAGGAGAGAAGGTCAACTCATTGCTTGAATGGAGCAAGCTGAAAGGAGGCCCTTTGTGGAGCAATGAGGGATAGAGTCTTGAGCTTATTGGATAAGGAATGGCGTCAATCTTTATCCACACCTTCATCCAATCAGGAACCTGCAATTAGATAACACAATCCTGCACAACACCTCGTGAGATCTGGATATAGATGTATAAAGCAGCAAAAATGAAAGATCATGCAAAAATAATCTTATTTAAGCATATAACTGAAATTCTTGAGCATACATCATAAGGATAAACAAGAGAAAGAAATCTAACTTGCCTAGTTTACACCCTTACTTGATTCAACCGAATCCTTAAAGCCAGAAAACAAAAGTAGCATAGAAATTGGAAAGAAATTGCAGTTACCACATTAGTAGCATAACACTAAGAATCCACACAAACACATGCACTACATGGTATAGCTTCCAAAGCTTATTTATTCACAAAATATAGTAGTATTACAATGGCAACAACTCATCAATCCAACTCTAACTAGCTTAGAAGAGGTAGAGTGAGCTTTATTTATACAAAAATCAGGAGATCCAGCCCAGGGGGTGCAAATCCCAAGGAGACAAATCACTGCAGCTGAGGGAGAGTCCATCAATGCTAATATGAAGCTGAACTGAGCCTACTTGTCAATCGAGGAGCTGATTGAGCTAACACATCAACCCACAGACTGACACATCAATCCAAGGACTGACACATCAATTCATAGAGCTTCCAGGAGAGCCCACACGTGTGGAGCAGAGAGAGAGGGAACAATTCCCCATAAAGGACGCTAAAGATCAACTCTGGATCTGTCCAAATCACCTCCTTTAATCAAGGATTTGTCAGATCCAGTCAATCTGGTTCAGATCTGACTCATTTCAATCAAATTGGCTGAGAATCCACTGAATTAGGATTTTGTATTTGCTCCATTATTCATCAATCTATTAATTAAAATAATCAATAACTGATTTTTTGGGGCTTTTTGACCCGAGTGATGGAAAATCACTCAAAACTAGGAAATAGTGGGTCCATGGGTTTACATGGTTCTCTTAGCTTGAAAACGAGCACCTACATGACTGAAACTGATTATTTGGCCTACTTTTATTACAAAACCAATTTTTCCAATTAAACTATTAAAAAATAGCCTAAGTTTTGGAAAAAATAATTTTTAATAAAAAACACTGAAAAAATAAAAATAAAAAAGTTGAAAAGCCCTACGGGGACTTAGACATGTTCATATGACTCAACCGTGATGCCTAGCATGTTTATACATTGACACATAGACTCTAATAACCTCAATAGGCCTAAATGCCAGGCCGAACACCCCAACTTTGGAGGTATGGAGTGAAAAACTCAGAAATTATCAGTCGTTTATTCAATAACCAAGGGAAAAAACACCCTGGGCTGATTGAATTGACAAATAAAGTCTAAGAGACTGAGTCTTTTACATACACTATCATGATAGAACATTTATTACAAATCCCCCAAGGGGGTATGAACATGTGATATAGTACAACAAAGTTTCCTAGAAGCAAGACTGAAGGTCTTCTGAAGTCCGAACAAGTTATCCTTGTCCGATTCACTAGGCTCACTTGAAAAAAAACCACTAAGTACAACTTAGGTGGTAACAGGTAGCACCGACTCTTGAGCTGTGATATGTATTTGGTTTTTGGGTTAACAGTTTAGCCTTGTGGCTTGATAATGTAACACAATTGGGTTAAGAAAATAAGAATTTTGTCAAGCTTTGAGTTTTTATTTGAGCTCTGTCTCGTTTTCTCTAGTTTTTCTTTTACATGTGGACTATTGTTTCATTAACCTTTCAATAATGTGTTTAATTTACTGTTAAAAGATTTATAAATATATTTTATTTAAGGAAAAATACCATGGTCAGTCTATTTAGTAGTAACTGGTTGTAAATTGGTTGTAATTCATTACAGGGTTATTATGTATTTAAAACGAATAGCATAAAGGGTTTCGACCCTGGTTTTCATAGGTTATAAGCCTGTCTGTTTTAAATTTTTTATAATGTCTATATATAAATAATTCTTAGTTTACTTTGTTTATTGTTTACATATACATTTATTTTATTTACTACTCTGTAAGTTATAATTATTTTGAACTTCGTAAAGAAAACCATGTTAACTCTAGAACTCTGTTTAATTTACAAAAATGAAGGGTTTATATATGAAACCCTAATATGGTTTTATTAAGTTAATAATTAAGATTAAGTTAATATTTAAATACTATTTGGTTATTAACTAACTTGTTTATATAATTTCTTGAATATTAGTTATTATCTCCTATAAGACTTTCATTTCCTAACAGTATGCTAATATCGTGGTACTAGTGTAATTTACTATTTCTTTTACCTGTATTATCATTTAGTTAATCTAAGTAAAACAATAAGTATAAACAAACCATAACACTTCTTTTTCATTGCATTCTTTAATTATTGAAATAAAATTTACTTTCTTTACCTACAGATACAAAATCATATCTACTATTTTCATTCTCATAAAGAATTATTTCATTTATTTAAAACAATCTAACTATGCTAGAGTATGACTTGATTTCCAGGTGTGGAGAAACACAGCTTAGAAATTTAACTTCTATCTGTTTCACTATTTCCCAAACCATTTTCATTTCTATAAATAATCTAAAAAGAATACCGAATCTAACATTTCACAAACTCTGAACTTTTAACATTCATGTAGCAGATAAACTAAGATTTATTTAACTAAGACAATAAAATAAATAGAACCTGTTGAGGACAAGGCAACAACAACTTAAGGAGGTTGTTCCTCCCTACCAATATCTTTGAAAGCTCTCAAACAACGCTTCCTCAGGACCCCTGAGCCCTTTCTTGGTCTTCTTGGCTGAGAACTAGGCAGAGAATACAACTGTAGAACCCTCTGTCACCTGACTGGTTCAATATCTTGGTAAAAACAATCTGCTTTCAGCAGTATGCTCTTCAGCTTAAAAGATGCAACTAGATCAATCTCAGCAGTTATGCCCTCAAACAATTTCCATATTCCCCTCCATTCAATTTCTCTTGAACAAATTCATTCACCCTGAATGATCACTCTAGAATGAGCAGCCTCATCTCTCTTCAATGGAAAATTTTATAGAGATGTCTAGGTCTTCTGGGTCAGTTTTGTTGATGTAATTTAACTTTGGAATGTATTCATTTGTATTTCTTATGTATTGTAACCCAATGTTTATTCCGAGATGTATTGTAATGTATTTGAGTCATGTCATACCCCGATGTTTATTCTGAGAAGTTTCTATAATGCAAACAAGTCATGTCAAGTCATTGTGGGTAACCCTCCTATTGGTCAAGGGTTAAAGTCCCCGCAGCTGTGGGGCCCTAGGGTTATTAGACTATCCTAGAGAAGCCAACCCTAGGTGAGTCATTGTAAGTCAAGGCAATAGTCCCCACCATTGTTTTAAGGATAAACCTCCTTGTTGGTCGGAGGAGGAAAAGTCCCCACAAGTTGTGGGGCACTAGGGTTATTAGACACTCCTAGAGATGTCGACTCTAGTAAGTAATTGTTAAGTGAGGCCAACATGTTGGAGTGGGTTGCAAGTGAACAGAAAAATATAAATAGAGAGTGAGTCTCTCTATTTATCACACACACACTCACTCATTGGGGTGCATGAGTGAGAGAGGAGAAGCTCTCTCAGTGTGAGAGAGAGAGACTGCTGCTGTCGGGAGATCATCTTACTGTTTTCCAGTTTTAGCTTTGGTGCTGATTTTATCTCTGAGGAAGTTGTGGGGTTTTCTCCTTTATGGTTTCCTTGAGGAAAATTCTTTATTTCTCTTGTCTCTTGTGTTGTGCTTATGTTTTATTGTTGTGCATGTTATTCTCTCAGTTAAAGATCCTAAGATCATAATGGTAGCTTATATGATAAAAATATAACATGGTATCCGAGCTAACCTAAGAACAAGACATTATGAAGATACAAAATATAGGGCTTCTTACTTTTGGGTTCTCTCTTCACAATCCATCAGCAAAAGTATGCTAGGCTGACTTTCCATTGAAGGGCGCATCTTTCTGTCGAAGCAGAATTCGATTCCGAGCATTTCCAATTTTTGATACGAAAATTAGGGCCTTCTATAGAAGAGGAATTTTTCAATGAGCCCAGCATAGGATTGTTCTCCTGATCGAAATCAAATTTTAGAGACCTTGATCAATTTTTTTGGTTGGGTGAAACTCTGATAAAGTCAAACCCTAGTTTGACCCCCAGCTAGAAAAACCCTAAATACTAAAACTGCTACGTTTTGGTACATTCACTATATCCCAATATTGGTGAAGGATCAAGCATAGAAACTTGTGAGGGCTGAAGATAAAATCCTGATGTACCCTGTGTCCAAATTTAAGCCTCATATTCACTATATTCTGGGAGATATGATCCCTCCAAGTTAGGGTTCCAACATCTTCCAGAATTCATCCATAAAGAGGACACCTGGGGAACATTGCAATATCTTGGGCTACAGAGGTCCAAATCGAATTCTTGAAGATGTTCCAAAAAGTTCATAGACTTTCATTTCTTTTATCTGAAGTTTAGACTCAGAAGATGAACCAATGACACGTGGCATGCCATACAACCTTGATGTTCTGAACAGTCCTGTAACAGGTCACCTTGGAAAAAGGATCATAAATCCCAATTGGTGAAACCAATTCTGATGAAACATATGGTTTGGTATCAGGGACATTTGAGGTTACCTCAGTGCAAAATTTCAGATATAGAGGAGCAGTAACTTCGGAGCTATCACAGAAACAGTAACAGGAATTTCTGCAGAAGAAATTGGAAAACTAGGGCTTCCTGTTTTGGGAGCTTTCCTCCACTGTTTTCAGAAAAGGAGTACATTGGAAAGCTCCATTTGAAGATATCTATATTTATATCCAATTAGATCTGAAATATCCCAAGTTTAAAATTTTAGGGTTTCTCTGAAAAACCCTAGATCAGCCAGCTCCAGAACCAGGATGGATACCTCAAATTGGTAAGATCTAATCTTTTGCTATTTTCATTTGAGGTTCTCATTTCAAAGTGATCTATCACATCAGCTTGATGATAAGCTTGGTGAAGTTGAAAACTTCTAATCATGGAAGTATATGATCTCTCTGAAGAAAATGAATTAGACACCTACATGAGTAGAGAGGTTCCAATTCCAGAGGGAGATGAGGCTAGAAGACTTACACAAGAAGAACTTGGTCAAGAACAAGAAGATCATTGTTGATTCAATCATGGATCAACTTGTACCACAAGTGTATTTCCTAAAGACATCGATGATGTTTGATTCCTTGACCAAGCTATTTGAAGGGAAGAACATAAATCAAAATATGACCTTAAGAGACCAGTTGAAGAAAGTGAAGATCCAGAATGCAGAGACCATGCAATCATCATTTACAAGGGTCTCTCAAATCAAAGAACAAATTGAAGCAGTAAAAGAAGAAGTGAAGAATGAAGAAGTAGTGATAGCCATCTTGAATGGCCTCTCAGGATCATGGGATTCATACATTCAAAGAATGTGTGCCAGAAGGAAGTGATTACTTTCAGTAGACTCCGAGAAGAAGAAGAAGCTCGACTCATAAGAAGAGAAGAGAAGATGGGAGAAATTGAAGATCAAGCTCTCACCATACAAAGAAGATTCCTCAAGTGATGAGGAATATGAAGAAATAAACTCTTGAATAATATCTTATCCACCTTAGCATTTGGATAAGAAATGATGATATTATGAATGAAGAAGATGATGAAGCTGAAGGCCCAAGAAGGAGTCTACCCACGAAACAAATAAAGATAAGTATTCAATTGTCATTTCATTGTTTTGTTATGCATTTGTTTATATTCAATTAATGTATTATGCATGATAGAATGTTTGCATTAATGACAGTATACTAGTGATATGCATGGGATGGGTAAGTAGCTCATGGTTCTATACAACTCTCCATTGCTACTTATCTAGAATGAAACCTCTTTGTTGACATATTGGATTAGTGCACAATCTCAATGTTGTCCTGGTAGAGATGGAAGGCATCTAGAAAAGTTTCTGTGAGATATGGATAATGTTGTATTGGATAAAGTAGTTGCATGATCATATATTTATGCATAAATACTTGCCAGTATGAATATTCCTTATGAAATGTTTCGAACCATATAAATGCATTTGACTTGTAGGAAAGATCACGTACATAATCGCCTACAAGCAAAGAAGAATGAGACTTGTTCCGGAGAACAAGTGACGATAGTTCAAAGAGGAAAAATAATATTACAAATACAACATCATTGGTGCAAAATCTTTCAAGAAGAAAGGGAAGATCAGTTCAAGAAGAATGATGTCTAGGATGCAGTATCGATACATGAAGGGAAGTTCGTAGTTCCATCATGTAGTAGATGGAAACATCGTGGGATACAAGGCAAGATTCAAAGAGACATTTGCAGCCATTGGGAGTTGAGACACATGACAAGTAGAATCATTTGTGCAAATGAAAGAAGACCTTGTACGAGCTCAGAAGACACCCATGGGACAACACATACATGAGGAGCTTGATGAAGATCTGAACCTTTGCTACAAGGTTGATAGAGGATGACAAACTCATAGATGGGTGCGAGATGAACTTTTGAAAAATTTCAAGATAGAGGATCTTAGTATCCAATGATCCTAGATGGATACATAGAAGATTAGTAGTATAGGAAGCTACTTGTCACTCCGATACATAATGTTTTAGTGCATAGAGTACGGAAGACAAAGGGAGTATGATGCTTTAGAGGGAGTGACTGTAGAAGATCCTGTGTTTCAACATGGTATGACTGGATGGACAGATTATTGATGACTCTAGGCTTTACTGAGAGTAAAGTGGATTCCAACCTTTGCCTCAAGGTTGAAGGAAAAAGACCAGTGATGCTCCTGTTATGTGTTCATGCACTATTTTCTAGGCATGGAGGTGTGGACAAGGGAAGTATGCAGTAGAGATCCTGAATAGGTTCAGGATGATGGACTACATGACCACACCTATGGCATCGAACCTGAAGCTGTTAAGTGATGCTTCATCAAAAACAGTTGATGCTATGATGTATCTTTAGATTATTGGGTGCTTGATGTATTTTACGAACACAAGACCAGATATTTGCTTTGTTGTGAACACCTTGAGCTAGTTCCTGATAGATCTGAGACATGTTCACTTGACTGCTGCAAAGCATATCTTGAGGTACCTAAAGGGTACATTTGATTATGGGCTCAAGTATGATGTGAATTAGAAGATTAACCTGGAGGGTTATGTTGATTCAGATTGGGCAGGCAGTGCCATCGATAGGAGGAGCACTTCAGGGTGTTGCTTCAGCATGGGATCAATTTTGATCTCTTGGTTTAGTAGGAAGCAATCCTATGTGGCACTGAGTACAACTGAAGCAAAGTATGTCATAGCTTATTTAGCTAGTTGTGAGGTAGTATGGCTGTGAAAGTTATTGTCTGATTTATTTGATCTTCAGTTGGATGCTACTTGTATACATTGTGACAACCAGAGTTGCGTAAAGTTGTCAAGGAATCCAGTGTTCCATGACAATTCGAAGCATATCGAGATCAAGTACCACTATATTAAGGATATGGTGCAAACGGGAGCAGTGAAGCTCCAGTATGTTGCAACAGAGGAACAAATAGTTGATGTATTGACAAAGCCATTGGCTAGGGTGAAGTTCGAGTAATTCAGGGAGAAGCTTGGTGTTCTCTAGATAGAGGTTTCCTCCAAGGGAAAGTGATGAGTCCCATAGCCATTCTGACATGGTGAGAGGATTGGTTCCTTCCATGGTCATATGTAAGGGCTGAGCCATTTTATCATGGTGAGAGGATTGGTTCCTTCCATGTCAGATATGAGTGCTGAGATCCATAGCCATTCTAACAAGTAGGTCAGATATAAGGGTTGAGCCATTCTGTCATGGTGAGAGGATTGCTTCCTTCCATGTCAGATATGAGTGCTATCCATTTTGTCGAGTAGGACAGAAGTAAGGGCAGTTGCCATTATTTGAATGGAGCTGCCTAGTGAGGTAACAGGAGAACTCAATCTAGGACTGAGTAGCCATTCTGATGTGATAGAGGGATGTGTTCCCACTTGATCAGATGTAAGGGCAAAACCATTTTTTCATGTCTAAAGGATTAAGTTCCTTCCATGTCATATGTGAGTGTTGGCCATTCCGACGAGCAGGTCGGATGTAAGGGCAACTGCCATTCTCTAGAATAATGGAGGCACCTAGTCAGTTACCAGGTAGCTCAGTCAAGGAGGATTGGGGGCCATTCTAATGTGACTGTAGGATTGGTTCCTACAATATTAGATATGAGTTCAGATCCCTTCCATCATTGTGAGAAGGATGTGTTCCCGCCTGGATGGATTTAAGTGCAGAGCCCTTCCATCATTGTGAGCAGGATGTGTTCCCTCCTGGATGGATGTAAGTGTAGAGCCTTTTCATCATTGTGAGCAGGATGCGTTCCTGCTTGGATGAATGTAAGTGTAGAAATATTTCATCATTGTGAGCAGGAAGTGTTCCAGCCTAGATGAGAGTCTTTCATCATTGTGAGTAGGATGTGGTTCCGGCCTGGGTGGAAGAACAAAGTTCTTCCATAATTGTGAGTAGGATGTGGTTCCAGCCTGGATGAAAGTGAGGAAATCTTCCATCATTGTGAGAAGGATGTGTTCCGACCTAGATGGAATTGCAAAAATCTTCCATCATTGTGAGCAGGATGTGTTCTGACCTAGATGGAATTGCAAAACTCTTCCATCATTGTGAGCAGGATGTGTTCCATCCTGGATGGATGTGAGTACTGTGCCTTTCTGATGAGTAGGTCAGATATAAGTGTTAAAGAAGACCTACATGGGGGCTAGGCTTACAACCCTCATGAAAAGGGGCTGGCTCTGTATAACTTCCTATGACAAGAAGAATCATGAGATAGCACTCGTGTTGATCCAGATCGAGTGATGATCTAGATCTAGTGATGATGCCCAGTGATGATCCAGATCTAGTGATGATGATCCTGATCGAGTGATGATCTAGATCTAGTGATGATGATCCAGATTGAGTAATGATCTAGATCCAGTGATGATGATCCAGATCCAGTGATGATCCAGATCCAGTGATGATCTAGATCCAGTGATGATGTCCCATGATGATCCAGATCGAGAGATGATCCAGATTTGAAGATGAAGATGACGAGAACTCAATGATGATTCAGATGATACAGAGAAGAATACTTGTGCTAATAAATTATGTCGAGAGAATACCTTCCTAGTTAAGAGGGAGTGTTGATGTAATTGTAACTTCAAAATGTATTCATCCGTATTTCTTATGTATTGTAACCCGATGTTTATTCCGGGATGTATTGTAATGTATTTGAGTCATGTCATACCCCGATGTTTATTCCGAGAAGTTTCTATAATTTAAACAAGTCATGTCAAGTCATTGTGGGTAACCCTCCTATTGTTCAAGGGTTAAATTCCCCACAGTTGTGGGGCCCTAGGGTTATTAGATTATCCTAGAGAATTCAACCCTAGGTGAGTCATTGTAAGTCAAGGCAATAGCCCCCACCATTGTGTTAAGGATAAACCTCTTTTTGGTCAGAGGAGGCAAAGTCCCCACAAGTTGTGGGGAACTAGGGTTATTAGACACTCCTAGAGATGTCGACTCTAGTAAGTAATTGTTAAGTGAGGCTGACATGTTGGAGTGGGTTCCAAGTGAATGAAAGAATATAAATAGAGAGTGAGTCTCTCTATTTATCACACACAAACTCACTCATTGAGGAAAATGAGTGAGAGAGGAGAAGCTCTCTCAGTGTGAGAGAGAGAGACTGTTGCTATTGGGAGATCATCTTACTATTTTCTGATTTTACCTTTGGTGCTGATTCTATCTCTGAGGAAGTTGCGGGGTTTTCTCCTTTATGGTTTCCCTGAGGAAAATTCTTTGTGTCTCTTATCTCTTGTGTTGTGATTTTGTTTTATTGTTGTGCATGTTATTCTCTTAGTTAAAGATCCTAAGATCATAATGGTAGCTTATATGATAAAAATATAACAAGTTTTCATTAATTGAGCCACTTGCTCTGATTCCACTTTCTTGGGGAATCATGACCACAAATATAAGGAGGTTTCCACTTGCAACATTTGGAAGTCGTTTGAGGATGCTGCCACATGTCAGTTTGCTCTCCACCCAGTCTCCTCCACCAATTTGACCAGTAAACACTCGTTTAACAACTGTCCTAAGATGTTGTCTCATCATTTATTTATTTTTAAATAAAATATTCTGAATTTACATTAAATATTCTTGACCCCACTAGTCATCAATTACAACTTAGCATAAAATTTAACATAATGTTCCTCAAATAATGTAAAATTGTTTTTGCAAATTGGGGCATGTGACACTACCCTACCAGTCCAAAATCTCCGGTATGTCCCTAGTTCTTCTGCAAATCTTATGACTAGGGGGAAACCCCCATAACAAGTTTCTACAAAAATTGGGTGAACTAATTTAAATATTGGGTATAGTGTTGCATTAGGGTATCTAATAGCCAGTGCACCCTCCATGTTCGCAAATGTGGTTAGTCATTCCTCCTCATCGGGACAACCATCATGGATCCAACCCATTTCTGATCAACCTACATGGGGGTACACATACCCAGGAAATCAACGGATAATGGATAATCATAATTATCAATGCATTGCCCTGGGAAATTTTTTTCCCATACTCCATTATCCTGGTAACACTAATACCCCATGGGGGTAACCCAACTAGGAAAATTTCCTTGCATATGGGAGGCTACTTGTGAATTTGTTTAGTCCATCATCCTGAGGACCACCCGGAGGTCCGCCATCTAGAGGAGCCCCATATGGGGGCCCATCTGGAGGTCCACAACCTAGAGGTCTTCCATATGGAGGCCCACCTAGAGGTCCGCTATCTGGATGCCTGAATGGAGGTCCATCATCTAGATTGCTACCTCTTGGAGGCCCACCACCTTATACAGGTCCACCATCTAGAGGCCCACCACCTGGAGGCCCACCACCCACCAGACCATCGGGTGAATCATTTCGAAATCAACCACCACTGAACCAGCCTATTATAGGAGGATTATCGACACCTATTTATCAATGAATTTACGACCTTATTGGTACTCATATGCCTTACCAATATTACCATTACCCGCAACCCAATCAACGATTTCCATTTCTAGATACACTCAATTTACCAGATTTGTCATAATTGATTAATGATCTTATTCAAAATTATCCTTCGTGGCCAACTATTCCTGTAAATCTACCTTTGAATATACCAAAGTTTGACAGAAAACCTGGTGAATATCATAAAAACCACATAATGCCTTATCATTTTTGGTGTTCGTCAAATTCTCTAATGGATGGTTCCATCCGTTTGAGACTTTTTCAAAGAACTTTCATTGTGACTGCCACTAAGTGGTATATAGAATTTCCTTAGAATTCCTTCTAGGATTTTAACACTCTAGAATTGGTTTTCTTGACACATTTTCAACTACTAATTAGGTATACAATGGTATAGATATTTTGATATTGCTCCATCAGACCACTTCCACCCATATATCCGACCATATACATGAGTGGAGACCACAACATAGGTTGATTAAGGCTCTGATTCTTAACCAATTACTTATTGATTGGTTTACTAAGTCATTTCTTCCACCCATTTCCAGGGATGTTTCCATGGGAGGTGTTGTTACCAAAGATAAATCTATCAGTTGTGTTGAGTACCTCGATTTGGTTTATTCCTAGTCAAGCGTGACTCTATACGATTTAATCCTGAACGCTCCTCATAATACCTCAGACCCTTCAAGACCTTCGATGAATCCACCTATCGATGGCATACTTGGTTCTTCTTAGACACAACCGACGACTGAATCCTCGAAAAAACAAAACCAACCTGCTTCACCTGCTGGCTAGATTGTTACAAATCCCAAGACTGCTTATGGTCCTGTTGTTTCTACCCAAGTGAATGTGGTTCAATCCTCACAATATTTAGGAACAAAGAAGAAGGGAAGAAACAAATGCAAGAAATATGAGAATCAAAAGGAATATAATAAGATGAAAAATATAGATGCCGAATCTAGAAATAGGAGAAAGATGAAATTCCCCATCCTTATATGTGGAGGTAACCACTTCACCAAAGAATTTCCTTGGCGTGAAGAGGTCAGCAAATTTCTGAAAAACAATTCCACCTAGGTAGTTTTGACTGATCCTTCCCCTACCCAGTAGCAATTTACTAATTGTCAATCATTGCATAGGTATTCTTTATCTTCCATTGATGAGGTCAAAATGATGTCTAGTGAATTAGTGAATATTGAGACTAGATACCAGAACTATGACCCTCCTCCAGAAAATAAAAACGATAACATTTCAAATAATAAAAATAGAGCTTCCATCCCTCCTCTTACCAATGGTATTCACATTCAAAAATCTATCCTTGGCACAGTACTTCGACCACCCAAGAGTACAATTCAGACATCAGTATTTAACCCTAATGTGTAGGATGCTCAATACTACAATGTAGTGGAATATTTGGCTTAGGCACTGTGTGCTATGTCTACCCTCGAAGTACTCCAAACGTGTCCCACACAGAGGAAGAATATGTTGTTAGTTCTTGGATCTATGGACCCAGATAATAGCAATTGTATTTCCTTTAAACTGGATGATTTTAAGTCAATTCTCTCCCATCAATTAGATTTCCATCACTCTACAAAATCCATTGGGAAGAAATTTCATCATACAATATTGGACGAGGGTGCCTCAACTTTGGTCATGTATTTATCATGTTGGTGAGCTACATGCTCCTCTGAAATCAATCATTCACCCATGACACTAAAAAAATTTGATGGTCATGTTTTTCAACCCTATGGATTACAATCCTATCTATTGATCGAACTAGGGGGGGAATCGATGTCCATCCATGTTGAATTTTTCGATGCTCCTATGGATTACAATATCCTCCTAGGTAGGAATGTGTTCTACACGATGCAAGAAGTAGCATCGTTTGTGTTTCATTTGGTTGAATTCTCATTCCAAGGGAATATTTTTACTGTTGACCAATTAGAGTTATGTTCTCTAGACATGAGTTCTAAACCTGTGAATAATTTTCCACTCCTAGCCTCTTCGGATCCAGAGTACCAAAACATAGGAGTTGGTATTCTTAAAAATTCCTCTCTGATGGGAGTATTCTGGTTAAAAAATCCTCCTCCCTCTTCACGGATTCATGAAACTTCAACTAAAGGGAAATTAGTTGTTGATTCGACAACTTCGAGTCATTTTGAAGAGTCTTACGAGGATATCCAATCCACTAGTTACCCCACCATCAATGATTAGATTGTGGAGGCATCTGACCCTTACCACCTACCATATTTATTAGATTCCACCCCCCATATCTAGATTATCTTTTTCAACCTCTTCCATCAGATAAATCCATTATGGAATTCATGTCTTTAGATGATATTCCTTGGAAAGATCATCATCACCAATCCTCTTTCCTTCCTAGTTACCAAATGGTAGAATATCATTTTGAAACATTGGTTTCATATGATGTTGTAATTATTCCTCAGTCACTGGTACTCATTCAGAATGTTTAGTCTGAGATTAATCTGAATAATATTACTAAGACCTTTTCGATAAACATATCAGTCAAACCTAGAGTTGTTGAGAACATTCACTTGGGCCAAAATTGTTCTTCTCCAGAAATTGAATCTTATACGACCCTTTTTAGGGAATTTAGATATTTATTCGTTTGGATTTATGAATAACTGCAAGGGATAAATCCTTTGATTGTCATTCATGAGATAAGGACATACCCTGATGCTAGACTGTTCTACCATAAGTTACGTCAATCACATCAACAGAAAGCAACAACCATCAAGCAAAAAGTTGAAAAAATTCTTAGGGATGGGTTCATTTACTATGTGCCTCCAACATAATGGGTTTTTAATATTGTCCCTGTGACCAAAAAATAGGGAACAATTAGGGTTTGTATTGATTTTTGAGACCTTAATAGGGATTTTCTGAAAGACAATTTCCCTACTCCCTACATCAATCAAATCATCAATAATAATGCTAGGAGCGCCATATTTTCATTCATGGACGGATTTTTTGACTATAATCAGATAAAGATAGTCCCTTCTAATCAGCATAAGACACATTTATATTTCCCATGGGGGACCGTTTCCTATAGAAATTTTAATTTTTGTCTGCAAAATGCTAGCGCTACCTTTCACCGTTCCATGTCTTATGCTTTCCATGACATTAAGAATGTCATGGAACCGTACCTAGATGACATACCTTCTCATTTGCAACATTAAGAACATCATGTTGACCATCAGAGAACCATTTTTATTAGATTTTTCCATTACAACATTCGATTGAATCCACACAAATTAGTTTTTTGTGTTGAAACAGGCATATTGCTTGGATTCATTTTCTCGAAGGATGACATCCATATAGAACTGTTGAATACTGAAACCATCTTGGACCTACCACAACCTACCAATATTATTGAACTTTAAAGTTTGTAAGCGAAGGAAAAATTTCAGCGTCATTTTATCTGCAAGTACACCGAGAAGACACATGGTTTTATGCATTTGTTAAAAATGAACACACCTTTTGTTTGGAATGAACTTGCATAATGTGCATTCAACACTCTCAAACATGCTATCACACACACACCTGTGTTGCAACCACCTAATTATACTAGGGATTACTCATTGTATTTGGTTTCATCTTTAACCACTATCATCTTCGTACTAGTTCAAACAAAAAAAATGACTAGGAACATGTGATTTATTACCCGAGTAAGAGTCTTATTAACTCTAAAACACATTATTTGCATGTTCAAAAGTTAGCTCTAGCCACAACCATCGCAGTCCAGAAATTTCGTCACTACATCCTGCTCTGCACAACTACTGTATATGCATATTCTAACCCCATGTATTACATCTTAACTCATTAGGTGCTTGGGGAAACTTATCTCACTGGATTTTTATTCTTCAAGAATTTGAGTTAGAATTTGCAAAATCTAGTTCAACGAAGTCTCTCATCTTCACAGAAGTCATGAGTGACCTTCCTTGTATTACAAAGGATATTTATTCCTTGTATCCATTACCCAATGAATCACTATTCCTCATTGGTATGTCTGACCCATGGTCTGGATATTTGATCCTATATCTCCAAACTCAACACTTTCAGCAAAATGGAACCCAAGATGAACATCATCGTATTCGTCATCATGCAAAGTATTGTCTTATTGTCAATGATACATTGTACCATCATGGAATTGATGTGGTTTAGCAGCATTTCTTAACTCACAACGAGGATGGATTAGTATTGAATGACTATCACTATGGACTTGTGGTGGTCATCTTTCTGGGATGGCTACTACCCATAAAATTTTATGTGATGGGTACTTTTGGCCCTCAATATTCAAAGATTGTGTAGAACTTGTGAAAAAATGTCCACCCTGCCATCTTTTCCAATAAAAAATTCCCACCCACCTAGCTCCTTTACATCCCATCATTGAAGTATGTCCTTTCGCTAAATGAGTCATTGACTTCATGAATTGTAATCCTACCTCAGTTGGGGGGCATGGTTACATCATCGTAGCAATGGACTACTTCATGCAATTGGCTAAGGCTATGTCTACATACACTAAAGATGGAAAAATTTCCGTTGTCTTTCTGATTAACCACATAATCGTTAGGTTCGGAGTCCCGCAAGCTATCATGACTGATCACAATTCACATTTTCAAAACCAGATGATGTCGAAACTAAGTGCTAAACTCGTTTTCACCATGATAAATATACACCCTACTAATCGCAGACCAATGGCTAGGTTGAGGCTATAAAATAAATGTTGAAAACCATGCTTCAACATATAGTAGGATGAGCTAATTCCAGTTGGGTAAAAAAACGAAGTTGGTATACACTTTTTGCCTATTTTTTGACAAAAAAACTGCAAAATTTATGTTTTTCAACTTAAACCCTTTCAAATCCATATCCCCCTTTGGAATTTCACATTGACGTAAACAGAAGAGGCTTAGAGAATTCTATTAGATTCAAACTCATATTTTTTTGAGATTTTTTTATGGACATATAGTAGGACAAATTTGAAGGGCACCAACGACATATACTTTAAATGTTTAGGTTTGGATAATGAGTGGCTTGTGTGCACTTCATTTTCATTAGAGATGGTTATTCATATTACAGAAACCAAATGCACATTCATAATATACAGAGATTTTAATTTGCAATGGACTATATGTTGATGATTTTCAGACCTAAACACTAGTTTTTTATTTTTCGAAATAACACAAGCTTAAAAAATGGGGCCTTGTTGACACATGTTTGTGTCCTGCCATTTTATTTCAAATGTGACTCTTATCATAAAAACTCAAACTACCATTTTCAATAGAACTATTAGCACTCAAAATCGCACCCAAGGTTGTGGAAGGAGGACCCCGAGGTAATAGCATAACCACTTTAGGAAAGGAGACATGGCTTCTTCCTTTCAAGAGAGAGTTCTCTCACAAGAGTAATTATCAAGGCCAGATTTAAAGATAGAACAAATTTAAATTGATTTCATGGTTGAAAACAAGGCAAGCACGATTAGGATTTGGGGTCATGATTGTCAATTTAAATAGAGAAATTTGCATGGTGAATGTCTACAAAAGCAAGTAGCAAGTTCGGTTATGGTCAACATGTTTTTGGTCTAGTGGAAAAGGAGGAAAGATGACAATCCATTAACACAGAGCACCGGTTAGATGAATTCTACATTAACTTTGGTAGAATTAATTTGTGAATATCAAAGACGATAGACAGAGAATAGCAAAGTATGAATTCTGAAACTATCACACACTTATCTCATATATGAGAGAAAACATAATGGAGAGATTAACAGGAAGACATGTAGAAAATAAATCACAGACTGTAATTGAGAAATACACATGAATTTTTGCATTCAAAGACCAGCATCTGGCTTTGCAAATTTTATTCAAACAAATCAAATTACATAAATGCAAAAGTCTTACAGGTTCCAACCCTTTCTTCCTCTACTGAGGGCATACTTATAGTGTCTTAGACCCCCGAGACCAACCTCGAAACAAGGCCAAAATTAGTTACAAATTGATAAACAAACTTCTAACAAACTGTAGCATGGAACATTTTCCATGGTTTACATAAAAAAGAAAATTATGGGGGCAACGCGTATACAGGATTAAAAAAAATAGTATGTCATCAGGATCTTGGCTTGCTTGACCGTCCTACAACTTTCCTTTTGATCCCCATCATGATTATGTATGTCCTTGTTGGCGCAACCTGTATTTACTTTTTCTATAATTTTCAATTGTATTCCATTGATTAGCATTTGGCATGTCTAGATTGATCATCTCTCTAGCCATTACATTGAGCTCCACATTTTTTGGATAAGAAAATTCTGTCAATTGGGTACATATAGACTTGAAGTCAAACAACATTTTGAATTCTCCAGTCAACTTGTCAATCATTGTTCTACCTAATAGGGCTTGTTGTTTCATATCGTCAAACTGTCTATGATCTTGTCTACAATTGATTAAACTATCATTGTACTCCTTCTGAGACAACATAGGTCATTTCTCTTCCTAAAATAAAGGCCCCTCTTCCAAACAAATCAGTAAAAAGTTGAATGAATTCTTTAACCTGATTAAGCATAACCTCAACCTTTTCTTGAACTGTTTCCACATGACGATGTTTATTTATCACTTTTCTTTCCCATGTGATGATCAAAAAAATATCCTGGACATCCTCTTTCCCGATGTCTTCTTCTTTCATATTGTTCAAGAAATTGATTGCATTTTAGCCGTGTCCATGGATTTTTTGTTCAAGTCATGCTTCGCTATCTAAAATGTTTTTCTAGTTGTTGTTATGACAATTTATTTATCCAAATTTAAATCTAAATAGGGCCTCGTCTTGGCCACTTCGACGATCAATACATCCCATATAACATGTTTTGATCCTTGTAGGGTTGCCTGGCCTAAAACCTATTTTACCAATTTGTTGTTATTTTCTATAAGCTCCCTACATTTGTCTTCTAGTATCTTTCTAGCCTTTTCTTTCTTTTCAGCCATGTCTTCCAAGTCTTCGTTCGGTTTCTTTAAACTAGTGATTTCTAAAGCCTTAAGATTCACCCAAGACATAGCTTGAGAAAGAGAGTCTGTGCCATATTGTACAAAATATGGAATAACAGGAACTTGTTATTCCTCATCCTTTTCCTTCAATTCTTTCAATTACTTTTCCATCTCTTCTTGTTTTGTTTCAAAATTTTTCTCTTTTTCATCCCATAGTCCTGCATATTTCTCCCACTAATTCTCCTTGTATTCAAATTTAAGCAATATTGCCCTGCAATTAATCAGTTCAGTGTTCAAGAATTCCTTTTCTTTTTCAATTTCAGTCAACTCAGAGGTTTCTATGAGTTGAGTAGCTGGGATACTCAACTTCTTCTTTAATAGTTGGATTTCATTTCCTTTTTCCTTTAACAACCTTTGTGTAGCATCCCCTTTATCAACCTTGCTTTCTGCCACCATGTTAGTTGGAAATACACACCTCCCGCGGACAAGAGTTGGTTCACTAGATTTGAATGGTTAAGATCTAGAACAAAACACAAACACCAAATGGTAAACTTCCCCTACATTTTGTTAATCACTTGAATGATATGCCATGATACTTTTCTCAAAGGTTGTCCTCACTATCCTTGAAGCTTACTGTAGAAGAACCTGTAAAAGATGGAAGACAACAAAGAAAACATGATAACATACAATATAATCAACTAGATCTATGCTTGTGACTAAGGAATCAAGAAATACATACATATGAAACAATAAATATGGGTAAGAAAATTCATTCTTTATTAATAAATGATTGGAGACACTACAAAATTCATTCCTTACTGTTGAGAATTCCTTCCAATGGATCCTTACCTCTAACTTCAACTTGCCTCCAAAGACTCAAGAATGATTTTGACAGAGTTTGGGTATGCCACACAATTCTTTCTCTTTTTTCCCATGGGGGGTGAGCTGGTATTTAAAGGCATGGGAGGATAGGTATGGTTGAGGATCTCATGGGTGAGGTGGATATAAGATCCTAAAAGGGAGGATCTCGAGCTCCAGTTGGTCCTAAACCATAGGGATGAGACTCCACGGAGGTCAGCTTCGAGAATCTTCTCAAAGCTTCTCGTTTTTCCTTGAAAACTCGATCATTGCTCCTCCAATGAAGCAAACATGCAATGATAAGGGGGCACTACTTCTTACAGTAAGGAAAAGAGCGGTGGCACCACTTCTTTCTCATTTATCAAGAGCGGTGCTGACTTGGGTAACACTTTTTGTCAATGGGAGAGGAGCGTTACCAGCTCAACATGAGGAAAAATTGCAAGGGGATAATTTGAACCTTTATTTTTCTAGGGAAAAATTTGAGGGTTTGAAGAATACGAGGGAATACCTATCTCATAACATGAGGGTGACGATATTTTAGTATAACACACCAATAACTCCTCCTAAAGTTTCTTTATCTATTATTGGTGGGCCTTATTCTCCACCTTCTCTTTTTTGAGCAATTCCTCCACTCTTTTCTTGCTTGACTGCAACTTTGACACCTATAAATTTTCCTGCAATAGATTGGTATAAATGATATCTCCACTTTCCATGTGTAAATGGATCATATCCATGGTAGGAATCTTCTTTAAATTCATCCTTAACACGGCAACTTTGTTCCCTGTATTTACTACCAAGTTTAAGGTGTCTTTATACTGATCCCTAATAGTCACCAGGGATACATCATGACCATGCAATTTTCTTACTTCATCATATAACTTCATATTTTCATGAAAGGTATTTTCACCTACATATTTATATTTATCTAGCAATTCAATTCTAGACTTGTACTTATCCGCAGCTCCTTCAAGGACATTATCAAATGTTTATTCCTGGACTTCAAAGGCTGGGCCTTTGACCTTCATAGTTATGTTTCAGATTTTAGTGTTTGTAACATGTACAAGTTTTTTTGGTTTTTCAACCTTTATCTTCTTGGGCCTTTTGGCGGTATCCTCCTCATCCACATCCATGGATTCTGGGAAATCCCTCTTATTTATCTTTTTAGAGAAAATGGCCAATGGGGTTATATGGGTAGCTGTAGCAACAATGATAGAAATATATTGTTGAGGAGGAGAACCTCTTGGTAGAGGGGAAGGCTGATCCTCTTCAATATCTTCACCATCATTACTATCCTTGGGATAGTCTATCTAATTTGCTTCCTCAGATAGTCCTGCTACCTCGAAATGCTCAAAGGGTTTTTTCTTATTTGCTTTCCTCCTATATGAAATGATATGGCACGGGTCATAATTGATTGAGACTTCCATTGAGAACCCCATTTATTTGAGCATGCTTTCAATCGTTGGAAGGGATTCTTTACTCTTAATGGTAAGAGGATCTACTGCCCATGTAAATTTTATCCCTGAAGGCTTCTTATAACTCAAGAAATACTCATCTTCCACTATTAGCCTTTGTCTAACCAATTCTAATGCAAATACCATCAATGTCAAGATTTACGGTAAGACATAAGGCTGGTGATCAAATCCATATACTCTAATCACAGTATTGTGTTCATAAAGGAACCAATCTCCAACACTTCTTTCACGTGATAACTGTAATAACTATTTCATTTCTTGTGGGACTCTGGGAAATTTATCTTGAAAGAAAAGAATGTATACTAGGGCTATAAGAAAATTCATAAAATTGCAATAATATTTACTCATCCTTTTAGTAATAACCATTTTTGGGAGTTGTAGGTTATCCTCATTGAATGCTAAAAGCATTCTCATCAGAAAATACTGAAAACTGAAATTTCTCATCTTCTGGAAGTTTATCAACTGAGAACAAATATTCTTAGCTAAAAACTCATCAAATTTAAGATGTGCAGATTGCATGGATTGACTCAAGGGCTCAGACCCTACCCGACCATTGGTAAGGGTGAATATTAGTCTCAACAAAGGATCTGTGAAGAACCTATTCGTATCCATACCTAAAAATTGACTCGCCATGGTTATCAAAGGTTGTGTTTCTTCATTGAGCAAGTTCTAATCGATGGGAAAAGGGTGGTTTAGCAACTGACTCTCAGGTTTTGAGCTGGGTTTGAAGAAATCTTCTTTTTGTTTGGCTGGAGACTCTTAGAAAAACCAGATTAGGTATTCTTCTTTGTATTCTTTAGATGTTTGGTAAAAATTAGTGGGGATTAGAAACGTGTTACGGATGACAAGGGACTTTACTGGAAACAGGATTTTAGACCTAGACACATCCATTATTACCTCTTTAGATGGAGAGTAGTTATGGATGCACCATTCTATGAATTCTGGGAAATTGGGAGTTTGTTCAATAGAGAAATAAAATAAATATGAAGTAAAGACTCTATGGGTATCAATTTGCTGGTTTTGTAGGATTTTTAACTTGCTTTTAGCAGGTTCTACGTTATCATTCAATAGGATAGTATTGAATATTTCAGAGTCTTTATCCTCTAGGGATTCCTCTACATTCTGTTACATGAGACTTTGAACCTCTAAATCCTCCACTTCAGCCATGAAAAACCAATTTGGCAAAGAAATGAACATACCAGGTCAGCTAACATCTTGGTTTGGAGGTTTGTCCATGATGGCGCTTTTTGCACAATTTGATACCTCGCTTTCCGATGCTCCATAAAAAACAAATGGTTCAAATCCACGTGCTGTTTTTTACAATATTTTGTTTCCCCTATCAACCATGCATATTTTCCAACCGAATGGATCGTTATCTGTATATCTAGAACCTTTTAATCCGGTCCTGTTAATATTAATCATCGATTATTTGTACTGCCCCGTTCCCACTATATCACCCTTCAATTGCCTCCTTTGATTTGAAAAATTTCCTAGATATGAACCGTCCAACCGTGGTTTCCACCTATTCACCAAAATCCTTCTTTATCATTATTTGAAATGGTGGAAACCTTATCAACCCTTAATCTAGATCATACTCTATTCGGGCCACCAAAAAATAATTGATTAAAACCACCTTATATCTCCGCTGTTCAAGCCAAAGGGGCCTACAGAATTCCTTCAATTTTAAAAGTGATTCCTTCCACGTACGTTCATCTAGTGGAATTTTTCTCCTCCCTATATCTTTCTTCGACTTGATCATCATCGTTGATGCATGCCCTCTCTTTTAAACTATTTCACAAATTTGAAATGCGGTCTTCCACAAGCCCTTTAGATTAGTGGAATTTACCTTTGCCACTGATCTAGACCATCCTTGATCTTGGCCCTTGAAAATTTCTTGCATTTAAGAAATTTTGCAAATACAAAAATCCTTTTTCATTGTTCTCTTTAGATTTTCAAAATGGATTCCTCCCGTCGATATGCTTTGACCATTGATTGCCGCCATCGAAATACACCCCTTTTTCACATTCTTCCATTAATCTAAACATTTCCTTTCTCTTTGCACCCTCAAATAGAGAGATGGTTTATGACCGTAGATATTATACTCCTCTTCATCTAATGGATAGTGGGACCTGTGGGCTAACCCATTCCTTCTTTTGTCAAAAATAACAAACCTGTTTACTTAAGTCTTTTCTTCTTTTGTAGAAACTCATTAATATCCTCCAAGGTCACATGATATAAAAATAAGAGAGACATTATTCCTTCTTTTATAGGTCTAACCCCTTCCATTTATTTAGCAAAAAAGTAGCATTAACAAGTGGCTTCAGCTAGGGATGATATCCTCCCTATGAGGTAGCAAAGAACCCATAAACCAGGTGCCGAGTCCATTGGGCGGCTCCCCAATTTCAAACCTCAAAACTTTTATTTTTGTTGTCCATGCAAACAAAAAACAAAAAAAAGGGAAACATAGCTATCCTTCTAGACCTTAAGACCTTCTCCTCGGGCTTCAAATATTCAGGGAACACCATTCGTATTGCTTGAAAATAAAGGAATACACACAACTATGATACAAGAGTTTACCTCTTCCTGTTGGGTTAAATAATGATTGGAAAACCTTCCATTAACTGGACCTCCTTTTAGTATAGATCCATCATGATGCTATAGAATGAAAGCATTCTATGATCTGTGTGATGCAATGATATAAGGGCCCACCCACATGTGGTCAAAATTTCCATGCTTCCCTTTTTCTTCATGAGGAGCATCCCATTTCAAGACCAAGTCATCAATCAAGTATTTTTCCTCTTTGACCTTCCTATAAAAGGTATTCTTCATTTTTTCTTGGTGTATCTGTACTTTACCATAGGATTTGTCTTTTAACTCATTCAATTCTATGATTTGATTGATTCTTTTATGCATATGATTTGGTTCGTCCTGCTACTCTTGCAACAACCTCATGATAGGTACTCCCAAGGAGGATGGAAAGACCACTTCAGCTCCATATACCAACTGGAATGGTGACATCGCAATTGCTCTTTTGGTGCTAACCCTGTCAGCCCGTAAAGAATATTTCAGTTTTGTATGTGAGGATCTCTTATTGTCATCCAACAGCTTCTTAATAATCCCCACCAAGATTTTATTTGAAGATTCTTCTAGCCCGTTCCCTTGTGGGTAATAGGTAGTAGAATGGTTGAGGCTGATATGATATTTATGACAAAAATTAATCATCTTCTTAGATTTGACATATTCTGCATTGTCTTTCATGATCCTCCAGGGGAATCCAAACCCATAATTACCTCATCAGTAGCCCTGTTGGTAGGTATTGCTTCAATCCACTTTGTAAAATAGTCTGTGGCCATCAAAATCCATCTATTGCTGCTTTGAAGAGTTTGGGTTTATTTATCCAATGTTGGAAAGGCACTTCCACAGATATTGGGTTAAGTGGAAAAAAGTGTTTCCTCTTACCATAAAACATATGGCATTGGTGGAACTTAATGATCTTTTTATAAACATCGGAAAATAATGAGGGCCAGTAGAAACCGACTCTCAAAATTTTGTTTGTCGTTACTTTCCGTTGTTTTAAATTGATTAGATTTTACTTAAAAGAAAAGAAAAGTTGGCTTGGTAGTTGCATCTTGCTTTGAATTTATAGATATTACATTATTTTTTCTTTCTTTTATCAAGTCTATAACACCATATAAGTTTCACACCATTTTCCTCTGACTAACAACAACCTATTAAAAAGAATGACATAATTAAAAATTAGTAGTAAGTTTCTCTTTTTTATGTTCATACACCAACTAGCTTAGGCTAGACTTGTGGATTAGGGAGTTTAACTCTCCATAAGAATTTGATTTTAGATGTAGTTGACCAATAAATAGGTAAATTGTCCTCTATATTGAGTGTATCTGGGAATATCCTCTCACAAAGGAATTAAGCACGAGGCCGCGTGAGGACCTGGACTGAGGAGATAACCCTCTGATTCCTTGTTCGAGTGTAGATCAAGATTTTTACACATCTGGGGACTTATGTCAATACCACCTCTTAGGCCCTGTGTGGTGCCGGTGTTGACAGGGTTTTAGGATTTCCTACCCTTCCCATGCGTACGAATCAGGTTTGCAACTGTCCCCCCAGACTCTCAGTGTATTTGTGGTAGCCTTTAGTCTCTTTGACATTAGGGTTCATACACAGGTATACTGGAAGGCTATTTTTGGTCTACCTTGGATAATCTTGGAAGGTAACCCTAGTAGAAGGTGTGGGAGGGTGGTTGGGTGATTCCTCCTCTTATGCCTAAGAACATATACATTGATGCCAAGTAACCATCTATCAAATTTCCTCTAGAAGGCATATCTTATACCCGCTTGTCTGTTTGGCTTTAGGAAATTTTTAGAGAGTGTTGTGTGGTTTGTTTGTATTTAGTAGGTATTTAGGTGTGTGAAGAGTAAATTTTTAGCTGTGGAGGAATAACCTCTCATAAGGTCAAGAAGGTTGCAAAACATTCCTCCAGCTATTATAGTGGAGCCTCCATCACCCCCTCAAAGGCAGAGATTAGATACTGACGGTTCTTTCGAACCTGTAGGAGTAAGCAGAGTTCCAGGTGAAACGAAACTTAGGAATAATTAGGTTGATACAAATGTAGTAGAGATTAAAGAATTACAGGTTGACAAGTTTCCAAGGAACTTTAACCCCCCTCTTACTGACTTAAATGATCCTGTGATTGTCCAAATTCTTCCATTTACCTCACCTACAATTGGTGTTCCCATGAGCAGAGTTAAGGCTAACTCTGGAGAGGGTATCTCTACCCCCACTTCTACCATGTTGGATGGAGGAGTGCCACCTCCCTCGGTTGGTACTCCTAGACCAAATGCATCTATTGCACCTTTATCACTAAGTACTTGAGTGGTTAAACCACTGGCTTCCTCCCATGTAGTAGCTCCTTCTAGTGGGGTGGTCACTGGGTTTCCTAGTGCACCTTTTTCTTCTCCCACTTTCATGCACACTACTCAGAGTGGTCCTTGTGGATCCTACTCACTTGTTCAGGGATTATCATGGAATGGGGGGCACATTCCCCCATCTACTCCTTATGTAGGCCCTACACATGCATATGTGGGGATGCAGTTTGGAAACACGAATGCTTTTGGTAGATGGATTTGATATATGCTTATTCTGGTATATTATATGAAATCATACTTGAGGTACCACGGCCTACCCATAGTGTCGAGAAACCCAAGCATGGACCCCATGCCGATGGCGTGGTTGGTTCAATGAATTCTCCCACTATAGAGTCATTGTCCAAGCAAATCCATGAGTTTTCTATCAAGCAGTCTACTGTGGAGGCAGCAAAGGCTACCCCCTCACCCCAAAATGCAAATTTTTTTGCACAATATTCCCAAAAGGGAAATTAACATCCCAGTGGGAAAAAGAAGAAGGGGAAGAAGGGTGGGGTTAATCAAAACAAGAAAGAACCCATGAATGATGTTGATGTGGGAAAGAAGGATAAGAAGTGAGTGAAGTTTCCTTGCAAGTTGTGCTCAGGAGATCACTTAACTCATTAATTCCCTCTCATTGATCAAGCTCAGATGATTCTCAAGAACCAACAACTTGTCATCCTAAAGGATTCATTTCCCCAAGGACATAATGAAGCTTTTGTTTCTAATGTAGCTAGGGGCACTCTTGGTGCCCCTCCTGACCAAAATTATATCAACACAGTATGATCTAGTACCTTTCTCCACATGAGAAATAAAAACTATGAGATAGAGGCTGAGGAGAGGGGTAAGCCTATTGGTGAAACCTCTAACCCTCTCTCGATTGAGAAACCTGTTGATCCAATGCCTAAAATACTGAAAGGTTTCTTTAAAAAGGAATTTCACAATCCAAACTCTAGGGTTGTTTCTAACTACTCCATGGTGGAATATTTGGCCTAAAATCCTTATACGATGTCTACATTGGAAGTGCTTCAGAGTTGTCCCGCTCAGCAGGATTCCCTTTCTGCAGATTTAGGCAGTATGGATTCCTTGAGTTTGATGGAAAAGTTTAATCTGTTAGATGTTAATATGCACCTACCGTATTATTTGGATTTGTTAGTAGATGTTGTTCATGGTGGTAAGACCATTTGACATACAGTTTTTGATGAGGGTGCTTCCACATGTGTTATGTCTCTTTCTTGCTAGAAGGCTTTAGGTTCCCCGAAACTAGTTCCGTCAAACACCTTGCTTACTGCTTTCGACGGGAGGTATTTTTTCCCACATGGTATCCTACCAAATTTTGAGATTAATTTGGCAGGGAAAGAAGTGTCTGTTGAAGTTGAGGTGATTGATGCTCCTTTGTACTATAACTTGCTTTTGGGGTGAAGTTGTACTTACGCCATGTGTGTGATTGCCTCTATTTTTCTTTGGGTGGTTGTGTTTCCGCATGATGGGAAGTTGGTTACTGTTGACCAACTTAGTTTCACTCGAAAGGGTCATTTGGAAACTAATGAGTCCATTGTACCTTTGGTTGATCAGATCAGGATAACTAATGAGATGTTTTTGGGGTTGGAATGTATTAATCATTAATGGGAACATTTGATATCCCAACCCCTATAAACTATCTAGGTTCTACTTGTATTGGGAATTCTATCGAGATGGTTGTCAACATAACAAATCCTTGGGTCCTTCCTTCCTATTATGAACCTGAAGTGCCCTTGTCGGTAGTGGAAGTGGCTTATCAAGGTGTTGTTAACACCAATACTGATCCTATCCCAACTCCTTCTTCAGTCTTAGAGGATTTGGAAGAAACTTATCTTCATGCTTGGGCAGAGAACTCTTTATATTTAGATGACTGCTTCGACATAGTATTTCCTTCGGATGAAGCCATTTTGGAAGCCATGAGTAGGAGAGATAAGATTTGTGAATATCTTCACCATAGATCCTACATTATTCCAGAGATAAGTAGAATTAAAAACCGAGAGTTCAACATGATACTAGCGGAATATGTTGATCCTATCAATGTCTTTGCAAACCTTGACGTTGTGGAAAATGTGCATATTGATGCAAATTATTCCTCGAAAGAGGTTTCCATATATATATCCTTGTTAAAGGAATTTCATGACGCATGTTAGTGGTCATCTATACTAGGCATATATCCATATATCATTGAGCATGGAATCTGAACCTATCTCGATTCTAAACCTATTCGACGAAGACTAAAGAAGTACTATGCCTAGGCCTAGTGCTTTTTCATGTATTTTATTGTATGTAATTTTATGTACAATAGTTATCTAGTTAGTGTTTATTATACCATCAGGTGATTGTTACAGATGTCAGCTGAGTGGTTCGTAGGTTTTGGGGATGGCACTAGTCATCATACTTGTAGCATGGGTCATCTATTCACCCTCAGGATAGCTAGTTTCCTTTGGAGATGCTTGCCTAGGTCCTGCTACCAATAATGTGGTTGAGTACAGGGATGTTATTGAGTTGTTATGGGATGCCTTGTCATGTGGCATCAACCAATTGAAAGTTAGACTTGACTCTCAACTGGTGGTTTCCCAACTCAATGGAGCTTATCAAGTGTGAGACCCTACCATGTTACGTGTATTTTTGTAGGTTAGATTTCATGAAAGAAATTTCGATTATATTTCATTTAATCACATTCCACGAAATGAAAATACATTAAATGATGCATCTGAAGACTACATTCTAGATTCGAACTTAACACACATTTTTTAAAATATACATAACAAATACATTTGGAACACATGTAAATAACTAGGTAATATATATACATGTGTGTGTGTGTGTGTGTGTGTGTGTGTGTGTAGAAATCTGTCCATAGATAGGTCAAGTTTTGATCCTAAGATCCAGTCAAAACTATATAAATATACAAAACAATTTGGATCATAATCCATAAAATGCCCATAGATCTAGGCCTGATCATCCACATCACCAGCATCATCATCCTCATCAGCTGCAGTAGCCTCTTCATCTTCTATGTAAACTAGAACGGACCTGGCTACCCTCCTCATGATGCGTATCCAGATAGGTGGAATTCCTATGATAAATTCTTGCATAATAGCAAGAATTTTCTCAATCCGTATAGTCGAAACTCTTTGGGTGAGCTTGGCCAGCTTTCCCTCAAGTACCCTGATTAAACCCTGGTCTTTACCTAATGTAGGCCATACATAAATCCTAGGGTGCCCATTGGGGCGTATAGGTCCAACATCTGCATTTTGAAAAACATTAAACGGATTAAAAACTCTTATACATATGTGTATAATTTTATGATAAAATTCATAAAAATTTTAAAAACATAAAAAGACAAATACCGAGCTCTCCCCATCCTCCCCTCGAGTGCTAGCAAATTCCACCCCCACCACACATAAAACTCATCATTGTATACTCCATGGACCGATCCTTCGCCACCTTGATGGAGGAAGACCTCTCCCCATCTAGTCTGTCTAGGCTGGCAAGGAGAAAATGATGGAGGTGGCACTGTAGAACTGATGGTAGGAATTCTCTCAAAGAATAATGCTACTAAAATGATAGAATACCCAAAATTCTTACGGCTTCCTATCTTACAGTCAAATATCTACTTCCTTATGATCGGGATCATACTCAAACACCAATTGAACACAATACCCTATACACACTCCACAACAAATCTCATTTGTGTTCGAGTGGCGAGATGTAATGAAGAAGATCCTGCAACGCGTACTATTGTACTCACCACTACTTGTAGTGGGAAGTTGGCAATACGAGAAATTTGGATGCATGATCCCTTCTTCTAGCTACCTGGTGTGCAGTAGGTGTCAACATAGTCTTGGACACACATAGGTTCACCACCCCTACCAGTACCCTCGAGGTTCACATGCATACCCCTATGATACAACCCCTTAATGAAATACATGTATTCTACAGTTATCTCCAAGATATCACCTTGAAGATCAAAAGCACTAAGGTCATGATCCCAGTAGCTAATCAAATGCTCAAGTAAGCGAACATTGGCCCTCTCTGGAGAAGTGCAGAAGAACTTTAGTAAGCCACTCTGCAGTAAATATTGCACAGTGGGGCCATCTCACAGAGCATCTAGGTCCATGTCTTCATGCTTGTGTTCCCTCCACTCTAAAACCATGTTGAACTTGTCCATTTGACCATCATTGATCATTATAACTTATTAAATTCTTTAAATTTTGTCCATACTATAAACTTTTCTATGTCACGTAGTACATGCAACTGTCCTTTAGATAGGTTGTGTGTCACACACGAGTTGCTTTCAAGAAGGTCACATGTAGTGCACATGTATGTGACTATCTTAGTCGCTTACCCGTGTGTATTGCGCAACCTTCCTAGGGCATGCTCAAAATATCAAAAATTTGCATAAAAATGAAATTTAGAACGGTTGGAATGAAGGATAGGGGAAAGCTAACAAAACTAACACTTGCGTAATTTGAAATCATCCACCGGTTTGTCCTCATTGAGAAATCCAGGTCAGAGGTAAAATATTTCCAAATTAGATAAAAATGTAAAATGATATGTTTTAATTCTATATTTGAACTATATATAGAAAAAATTTCAATTTTTAGGTTTCTAGCCTATAGTTTGAAAACTATTTTCATAATTAAACTAATACCATGTCTTTTTCCCTAATGCAACACGTTCGAAGTATTTCAAAAGTTGTCATCCTCTCATATAGGGTAGGATTTTAGTCTTTCATATGTCTTTATGCATCTATACCTTATCTGTTTTTAACCCTAGGATTACCTCTTTGACCACTGACTATGTTGGAGACATTTACCACCATACACACTCATTTTGGTCAATTTGGCCTAGTTAAACCACTATCCTAAGTTTTATTGACTTAATTGACATCAGAGGAGCACTGTATGACATCAGGATGAGCACACCCATGCCTACCTTCAGTCAAGGATGCTAACTTAGCCTTCTCCTTCATTTGGGGAGGCTAACTGGAGCACTCCAGGGGTGCTCTGAGTGTCATAAATGCCCCATATTTCTAAATGATGGTTACAATAAGTTAAATAGAGAAATGAAGGTGCCTTCCTTCATTAAATTGATTATTTAATGATTATTTAATGAAATGGAGTCAACAGGGGCGCCTCCAACCACTTCTGATGGTTAGCTACACTTCAGTTAACCTCATCGGGGTTCATTGGAGTCATTGATCCACTACCACTTTTTGGTTGGCTTGCAGTGACATGTGTTTGAGCTACTTTCAGTTAGACTCAGGCATTTATTGCACTCTGACTTCAATTAGGGCTCAATTGAGTCAATTAGGGTTTTGATCAGTGGTTAACTTGAGTGTTGACTGTGGCTTACATTCAATTAATCTAGAAACACTCATTCAATTCAAATGACCTCCTTGGGAATTCGAATTGTCTTGGAATTCATGCTTCCAGCATGATCATTGTATTGTATTATTCATTATTTTTTTATTATACAGAGCTGCTACTTCCATTGTAGCACCATTTTTCCAATTTTATGCATATTTGTCTGAATTATTTGTGAGACTGTGTTTTCAGTTCCTAGACCACTATGGCAAATTAATATGGTATCAGATCTCATGGCGGGATGAATCTCAGATCTCTCAAAAACAAGTTTTTTGACATATCTTGCATGAAAAATTGAGCAAAGCTCAAAAATTCCAGCACTGCACCAGAAGCCAAGGCTTACCACTTAATACCCCAAGTAAGGAAACTGTTGATCAAGCTTGCTTTATTGACTATGCTGGCTATGATGAAAGCCTAAAATGTGCAGGCTGTCCGACCTTACGGTGCCCCTTTTGTTGTGATTTTTAGGTTTTTAACAGGTGAAAGCATTCGCTCTAGCAATTTTAGATGGCTTCTTTCGTAGAACTCTTGACTCCGTTCAATTTCCACTCATGAAAAGGAGACATGGAGATATGGCTACATGCCAGAGGACTCTATAGGGTCACTATGGACACTAAAGAAGAGCCTGCTTCTGTGATAGACAAAGCTATATTCTTGAACAAGAAAGATGAAGCATTCAGATTCTTGTGCCTCTCTATTTCCCGGGATCTTCTTTCCCATATCTCGGGATTGAAGACTCCAAAGGAAATATAGGAAAAATTGGAAACCTTGTATGGAAAGAAGGATGATTTGAGAGTATACCAGCTTGAGAATGAGTTTATGTCTCTCTATCCTTCCAATTTCAAGACCTTGAATGACTTTTTCACAAAGTTCAAGCACATTGTCTTACTGTTGAAGCAATGTAAAGTGGAGAAGGAGGATGATCAACTAATCCTCACCATACTCTCCAAACTTGGAGCTGATTATTCAGTTTTTGTCTCTACATTCCATGCTGGGAAGCTCACAACCCCTGGATGGAAGATTCCTTCACTCAATGCCTTCATTGAGTCCCTAACAAGTGAACATGATAAGCTTGTCCAGATGGGGATCATCAGATCTTTCCATTTCAAGCCCTCCATGTCTCAGGGCCCAAAGATCTGAAGGGTAAAGGAAAGTAGTAGAAGAAACCAAAAACTAAATTTGAAGCTCCTAACCCTAAAGTTGAAAACCAGCAGCATGATGAGTCTTCTGGCTCAAAGAAGAACAAAGGAAAAGGGCATCATGGAAAGAAAAAATTCAAGTGTTCATACTATGGGAAGGGATTCCACCCTGAACATGCCTACACGAAGAAGAAAATTGATGAAGCTACCTATCTCCTTGAGAGAAATCACATCAATCTTCCAGAAAGCTTTCGGAGGAGAGATCAACAAGATTGGGATCCATAGCATGAAAAAGGTCATGCCCTCATGGCAAGCACTTCAAAGTCCAAAGCACTCTTGATAGATTCTGGAGCTTCAAACCACATGATGGCTGAAAGAGACTCCTTCTCATATTTGGAGACCAAAAAATCCATCCCCATCCACATGGGAGATGACTCCACCATCATTCAGAAGGACAAGGTACTATTGATCTTGAGAATGGCTATTTTTCAAATGTTTTGTATGTACCATCTCTAGCATCAAACCTCCTGAGTGTTTATCAAATGAAACATATGGGAGTTCCCAAGAGAGTATCCTTCAGCCCGAATGATGTAAATATCATGGAACTTTCATCTAGGAAACTTGTTGCAAAAGGCCTTGCAAACCATCATGCAAAAGCCTATGAGTTTTCCCATTTCATGGAGGATGCAAAGCCCACTGTACTGCTGATTCATGGAAATGAAGTTAGTATACTATGGTATGAGAGGTTCAACCATCTCAAATTCAAATACTTGCAGAAATTACAGAAAAATTCCATGGTTGAAGGCCTCTTGGTCATCAAGGCAACCATTGGAATTTGCAAGGGTTGTGTTGTTGGAAAGCACCCTAAGCACAAGTTTGATCGAGGGAAGGCAAGCTGAGCTACATGCATCTTGGGACTAATACATTCTGATATCAGTGGTCCCATTCCTATCACATCCATGAATGGATCAAGGTATCTTCTGAATTTTATTGATGATTTTTCCAGGTACACATGGGTCTTATTTATCAAAAAGAAGTCTGAAGTCTGTGAAAAATTCATTGAACTGAAGGCCTTGATCGAGAATGCATCTAGCAAAAAGATCAAGATATTGAGATATGATAATGGGGGGGAGTATGTCAGTAATTATTTTCTACACATATGCTCCCAAAGTGGTATTCAGGTCCATCATTCAATTCCCTACACTCCCCAGCAGAACGATGTAGTGGAAAGAAAGAATCAGTCTCTCAAGGAGATGACCAATTATATGCTGGAATCAAAGAAGTTGGCTGTAAATTTATGGGATGAATCCATGCATGCTATAGAATATATTTAGAATAGAGTGCCACACTCATCCATGAAAGGTATGACCCCTTTCAAAGCATACTTCGGACACAAGCCGGATGTGTCGAATCTGTGGGTGTTTGGGTCCACTGCATGGGCCCGAATTCCACTTGATAAAAGGAGGGCTTTGTAACCGCAAAGCATAGAATGTCTATTTATTGGGTGTACTGATGAATAAAAAAATTTCAAGCCACTGGATATCAAAACAAAACAGATCATCATCGAAAGGAGTGTCAAGTTCGATGAGCCTCTTCAGGAGGTGGAACTAGTGAAGGAGAAAACTGTTGAATTTCCTTCCTATTCTACTAAATATTTGGATGATGAAATTGGGGTGATCAACCTGATTTGGATCCTATGATTTCTGATATTAGTGTATAGAAAACATCAGATGCTAAATCGGAACCTGAAGTACAAAATCATCTCCCAACATGGGCCCGACAGACACTCTCCTCCGCAGGAGATAACATCGGAAATCCGGATGATGCAAGGAGAACACGGTCTAATTTCCAAAGAGTAGGTATTGCAATCTCTTGTCTTGATTGTTTGTTTTCTGAATCTTGTTATTTGATGATAAATTCAGACCCAAATTCCTACTACCATACTTGGAAGGATCCGAGATGGCAAGTTTCCATGGATGAAGAGATGAATTCTCTTCAGAAAAACACTACTTGGGAGCTAGTTTCTCTTCCTCCAGGAAGAAAATTGGTTCAATGAAAGTGGGTGTTTTGGAATAAGTTTACCACAGATGGAAGCACCTGAAAATATACAAAAATGTTGGTGGCAAAATGTGTCTCCCGGGTCCAAGGTGTGGACTACCATGAGACTTTTGTAGTAGTTGCAAAAATGGACTCCATCCGCCTAGTTTTGGCAATTTCAGCATCTAAGCACTGGGAAGTGAATCTAATGGATGCTAATTCAGCATTTTTGCATGGAGATATTCATGAGGAGATTTAAGTGAAGCATCCTGATGGCTACATCTCTGATCCATCTGTTAAATTTTCATACGCTAAGCTAGATCATTAGTATTTCATTTTGATTTCATAACAAAAGCATATAAAGAGGATCACTGAAAGATAGACAAGCACAACCATACAAAAGGAGAAAAAAAATATTTATCCTGGGAAAACCCTAAAGGGAAAATCCCACCAAAAAGCTTCCTCAATATAGGTGCCCCAAAAGATAAAAGATAAAACCAACAAGGAGATCAAAGCCTGATCCTCCTCCTTCTCCAGCTACTTCTCTTCTCCACTAATGCACTACACAAGTGAGAGTGTGTGTTCAAATGAGGAGAGCTACACCTCTATTTATATTCATCCGTTCACTTCAATTAGCTCATCCGACATGTAGGCTCGAGTTACACATGTAGGCTCAAGTAACCACACTAGGGTGCTAATGACCCACCTTTACAATTAGAGGGGACAACCTCATGACTCTTATTAGTTCTTCTGATTAGAAGCATCGGGGTACAAGATAATACAAGTGGTTCTCCCGATAGGACCATCGGGGACCACAAAATATACATATAGAATATTCTTCAAAGTTACAATATTTCAACACTCCCCCTTAACGAGAAGGGTATTCTACAACAACATCAAAAACAACAATAGTAGGAGAGAGATAGAGGACATCATCAGCATCATTAGGGTAACACATCTATAAATCATTGGAAGCTTTTCAACATCATGTAGTCTTCATCTTCAATCTTTAGTCTTCAGCATCATCAGTACTTTGACCCCTTCAATCAGCAACATCTTCTTCAGCACTTTGACCTTTCGATTAGCAACATCATCTTCAACACTTTGACCTTTCAATCAGCAACATCTTCTTCAGCACTTTGGCCTTTCGATCAGCAACAACATCATCGTCATACTCTGATCTTTCGATTAGAAACATCATCATCAAAACATCATCAAAACATCAACATCATCATCATCAAAATATCAGCATAAAAATATCATCATCATCACATTCTGATCTTTCAATCATAATCATAATTATCATCAGCCTCTGATCTTTCGATTAGAAACATCATCAACCGAACATCATCATACTCTAACATTAACTCATCATCATATTCTGATCTTTCGATCAGTACATAATCATCATCATACTTTGATAATACAGCATCATCATCATGAGGATCTCATCATCATCACATTCTAATATTTCGATCAGAAACATCATCATCATCATCGCATTTTGATCTTTCGACCAGAAAACATCATCATCAGCAGCAACATCATAATCATAAGAAAATTCTGATCTTTCGATTAGAAAACATCATCATCATCATAGCATTATGATCTTTCGATTAGAAAACATCATCATCATCAACAACATCATAATCATAAGAAACTTCTGATCTTTCGATCAGAAAACATCATCATCGTCATATTCTGATCTTTCAATCAGAGAACATCATCATCAGCAACTTCTAATCTTTCGATCAGAGAAACATCATTATCATCATATTATGATCTTTTGATCAGAGAACATCATCATCAGCAGCAACAACATCATCATCATATTCTGATCTTTCAATCAGTACGTCATCATCATCATAAAAACATCAACATAATCAAAACATCAACATGATCCTTCCTTTTGAAATTATGGGATTTAGGTCTTTACAGAGTTACCAATGATCCTTCCTTTCATAATTACGGGATTTAGGTCTTTACAAAGTTACTAACGATCCTTCCTTTCGGAATTACGGGATTTAGGTCTTTACAGAGTTACTAACGATCCTTCCTTTTGGAATTACGGTATCAACACATTTGTGGAACTCAGACAATCCTTCCTATTGGAATTACGGGATCAACACATCTGTGGAACTCAGACAATCCTTCCTATTGGAATTCTGGGATTAGTTCAATGATCCTTCCTTTCGAAATTACAGGATTTAGGTCTTTATAGAGTTACTAACGATCCTTCCTTTCGGAATTACGGGATCAATACAGATGTGGAACTCAGACAATCCTTCCTATTGGAATTACGGGATCAACACATTTGTGGAACTTAGACAATCCTTCCTATTGGAATTACGGGATCAATTCAATGATCCTTCCTTTTGGAATTACGGGATTTAGGTCTTTACGGAGTTACTAATGATCCTTCCTTTCGGAATTACGGGATCAACACATATGTGGAACTCAGACAATCCTTCCTCTAGGAATTATGAGATCAACACACGTTCTCGAGTACCGAAGTCACCGAATCCATTATGAACCAAAGTTCAAGGATGATAAAATTCTACCACATTCACAGGGATCGAGATCTCCAGATACATTTTGAACCGAGGTTCAGGGATGATGCAATCCACCACTTTCACGGAGGCCGAGACCTCTGAATACATTTTGAACCGAGGTTCAGGGATGATGCAATCCACCACTTTCACGGGGGACGAGACCTCTAGATACATTTTCAACCAAGGTTTAGGGATGATGCAATCCACCACTTTCACGGGGGCCGATACCTTCGGATACATTTTGAACCAAAGTTTAGGGATGATGCAATCCTACCACATTCACAGGGGCTGAGACCTCCAGATACATTTTGAACCGAAGTTCAGGGATGATGCAATCCCACCACATTCATGGGGGTCGAGACCTCCAGATACATTTTGAACCGAAGTTCAGGGATGATGCAATCCCACCACATTCACGAAGACCGAAGTCACCGGATCTATTTTGGACAGATGTCCCAGGATGATACGATCCCTCTTCATTCTCAAGGACTGAGGTCACCGAATCACTTTTGGACAGATGTCCTGGGATGATACAATCCTTCTTCATTGTCGAGGACTGAGGTCTCCAGATCACTTTAGGGCAAGTGCCCAGGGATGATACAATCCCACTGCAACATCACTACTCCCCCTTTCGAGGAAGGTCTTTTCGAACAACATGAATATTCTCTCGAGAGTGTTAGAACTTTACCCGAGACAGAGACTTCATCAGTACATCATCATTAAAACCATCATCATCTACATCTTCAGTATATAAATATGGAATTTTTATTTGTTACAATCGGAACATAGGGTTCTTTGTCATCACAAATCTAGTTATCACATAGAGTCATTGTAGTATCCATCTTCAGGTCCCGATATCAGCTTTCGAAGCCATATGAATTCACAACTTATGAATTCACAATATGCTATGTATTTTGCTTCAGCCGTGCTATGACAAACACTGGACTGTTTCCTGCTAAACCATGAACTCATAGCAAACCCCAAACAAAAGCATCTACCTGATGTTCTTTTCTTGTCTGAGATACTTCCAACCCAATCTGCATCTGTATAGACATACAATCTGTAGTCATGGCTACCATCATAGTATATACCAAGGTCTATAGTCCCTTTCAGATATCTCATCACATGTTTTGCAGCTACTAGGTGAACCCATCTTGTTTGAACAAGATATTGACTTAAGGTGTTCATAGCAAAACAAATGTCTAGTCTGGTATTTGTTAAGTACATCAATGACGCAATGATCTGTCTGTAATGAGTCGCATCTACTAACTCTAATGAGTCATCATCTAACAGCTTTAGGTTGGAGTCCATGGGTGTGGCCATGGCTTTGTATTCCAACATATTTAATCTCTTCAATATCTCTACCGCATACTTTTCCTGGTTGAGAAATATTTCTTCTGAACTTTGTCATATTTCCAGACCTAGGAAATAGTGCATTAACCCAAGGTCTTTCATCTCAAATTCTTCTGCTAGTTTCTTCTTGATTTCCATGATCTGTTTCTCCTTCCCTGTTAAGAATAAGTCATCCACATATAATAACAGGATGACATGTTCATCTTCTACAACCTTGAGATAAAGGTTAGGATCAGCTTTACTCTTGGTAAAACCCATAATTGACAGGAAACTGCCATACCAAGATCTGGGAGCTTGCTTCATGCCATAGAGGCCCTTCTTCAACTTACATATATGAGTCCATCTGTCTTCAACTTCAAATCCTTTCTATGTAAAACTCTTCCCCAATCATACCATTAAGGAAGGATTGTCTTTACTTCATCATGGAAGAAACTACCATCATAGTTCTAAAGGAAGTGTACCTTGCTTCCTGGAGTAAGTGTCTCTTCAAAATTAATTCCCTCTTTCTTATAGAATCCTCTAGCCACAAGTCTTTCCTTACTTCTATCAGCAACATATTTTTTCTTGCAAATCCATTTGTAATATACCACATGCTTGCTTTCTGGTTTGAGTACTATATCCCAAACATCATCATAACATCTTCCATGAGTTTGTCTTGTCAGATCATCAACATATCCTAGTCTTCTGCATTCAACTTTGAAGGTTGGAACCCACTTTACTCTTGGTAAAGTCTCGATCCATCAAGACGCTGTCCATCATGTCGTACCATGTCGAACTCAGATATCTTCTGTAGTCACACCCCCTAAAGTGGAGTATTATCTTCCTTCTTCATTCTGTATAGGTGATTCTATGCTTGATATATACTGGTCAATAGAGTATGTCATGTCATAGTCTATTATTTCTGAGGAAAATCACGATTCTTGCTTTGTACACTTGTTCTTGCAGATCCATATGGAAGATACTACGTAATTCCCTTTATGTCTCGAAATCATATCATATACATCATTCCCCATAATCAACTATTATTCTTTTATCTAAGCTTCTTTCATAGCATTTTTTTCTTCATCTTGAGTTATCTCTCATACCCATGGTGGTCTTCATCCTTCGATGTGGATCTACTTCTCTTTGAAGCTCTTTCTTTCGTCATGGTGTCTCTGACCCTGGGAGCTTCAGATTCATGTTTATTGAATTGTCATCACTTGTTCTTTGGAACAATTCTCATCCTTCTTTTATTTTAGGAGGTTGTACAAGACCTTTCCTACAATTCAAATGCACCAGTTGCATGGTTAGAACTACATATGCATAACAAATTTTTTTTATGCATCATGCAACTATTTATCCAATACAACATTCATCCATATCTCACAGAAACTTTCTATATGCCTTCCATCTCTACCATGACATCATTGAGATTGTGCACTAATCCAATATGTCAGTAAATAGGTTTCATTCTAGATAAGTAACAATGGATATTTGTATAGAACGATGAGCTACTTACCCATCACATGCATGCAAACAACACATCAACTGAATATAATCAAATGCATAACAAAACAATATCATTAAATGACAATTGAATACTTATCTTTGTTTGTTTCGTGGGTAGACTCCTTGATCATTCTGCTTCATCATATTCTTCATCCATGAAATCATCATTTCTTATCCAAATGATAAGATGGATAAGAGGTTCATCAAGAATTGAGTTCCTCATATTCCTCATCGCTTGAGGGATCTTCTTTGAAAGGTGAGAGCTTGATCTTCAATTTTGTCCCATCTTTCTTCTTCTCTTCTTATGAGAAGAGCTTCTTCTTATTCCCAGAGTCAACTGAAAGTAATCACTTCCTTTTGGCACACATTCCTCACATGAATGAATCCCATGATCATGGGAGGCCATTCTCTGCTTCTTCTTCTACCGCTTCAAGATGTTATGCATTCTGGATCTTCACATTCTTCAACTGTTTTCTCAAATCCATCTTCTGAATTATGTTCTTATCTTCAAATAGCTTGATCAAGGAATCAAACATCTTCGTTGTCTTTAGGGAAGACACTTGTGGTACAAGTTGATCCGTGATTGAATCAACAATGATATTCTTGGCCTTGATCAAGTTCTTCTTGTGTAAGGCTTTGAGGCTCATCTCCCTCTAGAACTGGAACCTCACTACTCATGTAGGTGTCCAATTCATTTTCTTCAGAGAGATCAAATACTTCCATGCTTGAAAGTTTTCAACTTTACCAAGCTTATCATCAAGCTAATGTGATAGATCACTTTGAAATGAGAACCTCAAATGCAAATAGAAAAAGATTAGATCTTACCGATTTGATGTGTCCGTCCTGCTTCCGGAGTTGGCTGATCTAGGGTTTTTCAGAGAAACCCTAATTTTCAAAACTTCAAATCTTTCATATTTTATTGGATATAAATATAGATCTCTTCAAATGGAGCTGTCCAATGTACTCTTTTTTCTAAAAACAGTGGAGGGAAGCTCCCGGAATAGGTAGCCCTAGTTTTCCATTTTCTTCTGCAGAAATTCCTGTTACTGTTTCTGTGATATCTCCAAAATTACTACTCCTCTGTGTCTAAAATTTTGCACTGAGGTAACCTAGAATGTCCCTGATCCAAAACCATAGGTTTCATCATAATTTGTTTCACCAATTGGTATTTATTATCATTTTACCAAGGTGACCTGTTACAGGACTGTTCAAAATAGCGAAGTTGTACGGCATGCCACATGTCACTGGTTCATCTTCAAGTTCAGAAATTTGGGCCACAAAAAGTAAAGTCCGTAATATTTTTGGAACATCTTCAGGAATTCCATTTGGACCTCTGTAGCCCATGCTATATAAATTCTCCCCAGGTGTCCTATTTAGGGATGAATTCTGGAAGAGGTTGGAACCCTAACGTGGAGGGATCATATCTCCCAGAATATAGCGAATCTGATGCTGAATTTTGGACACAATGAAAATCAGGATTTTATCTTCGGCCTCTGCAATTTTCAAGTCCTGATCCTTTGCAAATCTCAGGATATAGAAAATGCACCAAAAATTAGTAGTTTTAGTATTTAGGGTTTTTCCAGATCGGGGTCAAACTAGGGTTTGACTTTCCTGAAGTTTCACCCAACCAAATTTATTGATCCAGGTCTCTAAACTTCGATTTTGATGAGGATAAAAATCCTATGCTGGGCTCACTCAAAAATTATTCTTCTGTAGAAAGCCCTAATTTTCCGCACCAAAACTGAAAATGCTCGGAATCAAATTCTGCTTCGACAGAAAGATGCACCCTTCAATGGAGAGTCAATCCAGCCTTCTTTTTCTGATCGATCATGGATAGAGACCCAAAAAATAAGAAGCCCTATATTCTTTAGCTGCACAATGTCTTCTTTCAGGGTGGCTCTGATACCATGTTAAATTTTCATATGCTAAGCTAGATCATTAGTATTTCATTTTGATTTCATAACAAAATCATATAAACATGATCACTAAAAGATAGACAAGCACAACCATACAAAAGGAGAACACAAAAAATTATCCTGGGAAAACCCTAAAGGGAAAAACCCAGAAAAAATATTCCTCAATATAGATGCCCCAAAAGATAAAAGATAAAACCAACAAGGAGATCAAAACCTGATCGTCCTCCTTCTCCATCTACTTCTCTTCTCCACTAATGCGCTACACAAGTGAGAGTGTGTGTTCAAATGAGGAGAGCTACACCTCTATTTATATTCATCCGTTCACTTCAATTGGCTCATCTAACATGTAGGCTCAAGTTAATCATGTAGGCTCAAGTTACACATGTAGGCTCATGTAACCACACTGGGGTGCTAATGACCCACCTTTACAATTAGAGGGGACAACCTCATGACTCTTATTAGTTCTTCCGATTAGAAGCATCGGGGTATAAGATAATACAAGTGGTTCTCTTGATAGGACCATTGGGGACCACAAAAGATACATATAGAATATTCTTTGAAGTTACAATATCTCAACACCATATTTGGTTTGCAAGCTAAAGAAGTCACTATACGGGTTAAAACAGGCCTTAAGAGAGTGGTATTCCAAGATGGATGCATTCCTTCTCTCGCAAAACTTCCAAATGTGTACATAAAAAATTATGATGGTCATTTGATTATTATTGTTTTATATTTTTATGACTTACCAATCACAGGCAACACAGTTATTTCTATTTTAGTCATCAAAACTGCTCTCCACAATCCATTTGAAATGAGCGATTTGGGTCTCTTAAAACAATTTTTGGGGCTCGAAATTGAGAAAAATTATGATGGGATAATGGTCACTCAGTCCAAATACATATCAGACCTATTATTCAAGTTTAACATGGCTGAATGTAGTCCTACACCATTCCTTTTCCTTTTAGGGATCAGACTTGAAGAAGGAAAAAGCACACCTCCCATGGACTGCACTATTTATCGACAACTGATTGGTAGCTTGTTGTACTTGACTCATTCTTGGCCTGATATCTATTATGCCATGAATTATATATCAAGATACATGCAGCATCCCTATGATATTCATTGGAAGGCAGCTAAGAGGATCCTCCAGTACATTCAGGGAACCAGGACCTATGACATTCACTATGCTGCAGACTCCAAGCTAGAGCTGGTTGGATACATAGATTTTGATTAGGTAGGTTATTCTATTGATTAGAATTCAACATCTGGATATGTATTCATGTTTGGTGGTGGCCCCATTTTCTGGTCTAGCAAAAAGCAGGTCACCATAGCATTGTCTTCAGCAGAGGCCGAGTATCAAGGAGCGGTGAATGCTTGCATCCAAGCTGTTTGGTTGCAAGTGTTAGATTTTTAACATTAATCTAGAATTATTAGGATATTTTAACTGAGATAATAACAAGCACAACAATCAAACACAAGAGACAATGAACACAGTGTTTTTCCTCGGGGAAGCCATAAATGGAGAAAACTGCACAACTTCCTCAGAGATAGAATCAACACCAAATAGAAAAGCCCAAAACAGTAAGATGATCTCCTGATAGCAGTAACCTCTTTCTTCCTAGCTCCAGTGTCTTCTTCTTCCTCAGCTATGTGATAAAACTAAGTGTGAGTGAGTGTGTGATAAATAGAGAGGTCACCTCTCTATTTATACTGATTCTCAACATGACTAAAACCCTACTAGGTCTAACTTCACTAGGTGAGTCTAATAACCCTAGTGCCCCAGAACTACAGGGACTTTAACCCTTAGACAATAGGAGGGTTACCCATAATGACTTGACATGACTTGTTTACATTATAGATTCTCTCGATCGAAACATCGAGGAATGACATCATGACTCAATTACATTACAGACACATCCCAAAATAAACATTAGGGTACAAGACATAGGATACATAGGCGAATACATTCCGAAGTTACAAATACATCAAAAATCCCTCTTAACTAGGAAGGTATTTTTTCGACACAATTTTTTAGCACTGGTCTTATTCTCTGTATCGACTAGGTCATCTCATTATCTTCATCTTCAAGTATTTATTAGTCTTCAAGTCCTCTTCTTCGTCTTCGATTCTTCTTTGTCTTGTTCATCTTCAAGTCATCTTCTAAGTCATCTTCTTCTTCAAGTCTTCTTCATCACGACTACTGGATCATCATTGCTAGATCATCATCACATTTGGATCATCACTTGATCTGGATCATCATCACATTTGGATCATCACTTGATCTAGATCATCATCAAGTCTGGATCATCATCACATGCTATCTCGATTCTTCTCATCACAGGAAGTTCTATAGAGTCATCCCTGTAGGCCTACCCTTCATGTAGGTCTTCATCAGTGCTTATATCTAACACTTAAGTTAGAATGGCCCACCCAACTCTTACATCTGACCTCATCTTGTCAGAAAGGCATCCCCAGCACTCACATCTAACCTCATCTTGTCAGAAAGGCACATCACTCACATCTGACCATGTGTAAACGCATTGCGCCAGAATGGCTCAACACTTATATCTGACCATGTGTAAACACACCACATCAGAAAGGATTTGCACTTACATCTGACCCCATCTTGTCAGAAAGGAACAGCACTCACATTTGACCATGTGTAAACACATCGTGCCAAAATGGCTCAGCACTTATATCTGATCTCATCCTGTCAGAAAGGCTCTGCACTTACATTCAATAATGTGTAAACACATCACATCAAAAAGGTTCTCAGTCCCAAACTGAGGATTCCTGGTAACTGACCAGGTTCCTCCATTCTCCCAGAGAATGGTAGTTGCCCTTACATCTAACCTACTCGTTAGAATGGCCAGCACTCACATCTGACATGGGAGGAACCTAATCCTTTAACCATGACAAAATGGCTCAGCCCTTACATCTGATCAAGTGGGAACACATCCCTCTATCACATCAAAATGGCTCTCAGTCCTAGACTGAGTTTTCCTGGTAACTGACCAGGAACCTCCATTCCAAGAATGGCAATAGCCCTTATATCTGATCATGTAGGAACCAATCCTACAGTCATATCAGAATGGCTCAGCACTCATATTTGACATGGAAGGAACCTAAATCCTCTCACCATGATAGAATGGCTCAGCCCTTACATCTAACCATGGAAGGAACTTAATCCTATCCCATGTCAGAATGGCTCACGGACTCATCACTTCCCTTTGGAGGGAACCTCGATCTGGAGAACACCAACCTTCTCCCTGAAGTACTCAAACTTCACCCTAGCCAATGGCTTCATCAACACATCAGCTATCTGATCATCCATCATAACATACTGGAGCTTCAATACTCCCCTCTATGCCATATCCATGATATAGTGATACTTGATCTCGATATGCTTCGACTTGACATGGAACATCGGGTTCTCCGACAATTTGACACAACTCTGGTTGTCGCAATATATACAAGTAGAATCAAACTGGAGATCAAATAAATCAGACAGTAGCTTCCTCATCCATATTGCCTCACAACTAGCTAAACAAGCTATGACATACTCTGCTTTAGCTGTACTCAGTGCCACACAGGATTGCTTCCTACTAAACCAAGAGATCACACCTGATCCCATACTAAAGCAATACCCTGAAGTGCTCTTCCTATCGATGGCACTACCTGCCCAATCTGAATCAACATAACCCTCCAGGTTAATATTCTGATTTGACTCATACTTGAGCCCATAATCAATTGTACCCCTTAGGTACCTCAGAATATGCTTTGCAGCAATCAAGTGAACATTTCTTGGATCTGTCAAGAACTGGCTCAAGGTGTTCACAGCAAAGCAAATGTCTAGTCTCGCGTTTGTCAGGTACATTAAGGACCCAATCATCTGATGATACATCGTAGCATCAACCGACTCTGATGAAGCATCGCTCAATAGCTTCAGGTTCAATGCCATAGGTGTGGCCATAGCCTTGCAGTCCATCATCCCAAACCTCTTTAGGATCTCTACTGCATACTTCCCTTGTCCGAGGGAGATTCCATCTGTATTCTACCACACCTCCATGCCTAAAATAATGCATCATACCCAAGTCCTTCATTTTGAATTCAGAAGCAAGATTTCTCGTCATATCAGCAATCAACCCATCCATACCTATTACAAATAGACTCATCTACATACAGTAGAAGCATCACTGGGTTTCCATATTCAACGTTGTAGTAAAGGTTGGATTCTGCTTTACTCTTGGTAAAGCCCAAGCTGGATAGAAAGCTGTCAATTTTGTTGTACCATGTCTTGGGTGCCTTTTTCAAACCGTATAGGGCTTTCTTCAATCTGCACACATGAGACTCCTTGTCATGTGTCTCAAAACTGAGTGGTTGTTCTACATACACTTCCTCTTCCACTACAACATTCAAGAAAGTAGTCTTGACATCCATTTGGTGTATCTTCCATTTCATTACTGCAACCAAGGCAAGTATTGATCTGATGAAAGTGTATCTGGCTACAGGTGAAAAGGTTTATTTATAATCTATTCCTTGTTTTTGGGAGGAACCATGAGCCACAAATATTGCCTTATATTTTTCAATGTTATCGTCTACAACATTCTTGATCTTGTAGATCCATTTGGAAGTTATAACTAACTTCCATTCTGGTCTTGGGACAACATCCCAAACATCATTCTTCATGATTGATTGATACTCTTTGATCATAGCATCCTTCCATTCTTTCCGTTCTACCACTTCTTCATAATTGGAAGGTTCTTTATCGATGAAATCACATAGTAATGCTACATACCCAAAGTAGGATCTGGTCCTCTTTCTTTCTTTGTGATTCTCTTCGGGAGCCCCATATCTTTCCGCACCTTGGATAATTTCATGTACCCAAGCAGGTTTCCTCTTATGAGTATTCTTCTCCAGAGGTGGATCTACAGGTCTTTGTGGTTCTTCAAATTCTTGATTTTCTCCTTGAATTTATTCGTTCATGGTTGTATCATGAATTATGGGTGCTTCTGCTTCTTCAGTTTCTTCAGCAGGTTTCTTTTGGGATTTGTTGTAAGCTGTGTCTTCATAAAATGTCACATCCCTACTCATGTCAATATTCTTATATCCTAGGAAATTGATTCTGTAAGCCTTCGAGCTTTCAGAGTATCCCACAAATATACCCTTCTTTCTTGAAGGATCTAATTTTGTCCTTTTCTCTTTTGGAATGTGTATGTACATAGGATAGCTGAATATTCTAAGATGGCTAACTTCTGGTTTCTTTCCAGAGAAGACTTCTTCAGGAGTCTTGTTCTCGAGTACTCTGTGTGGAGTATGGTTCTATAAATACATCGCTGTTCTGGAAACTTCTGCCCAAAGATGCATAGGAATATCTTGATCATGAATCATAGCTCTTGCGGCTTCCATGATAGTTCTATTCTTCCATTCTACAATCCCATTTTGTTGTGGATTATAAGGAGTGGAAAACTCCCTCTTAATCCCTGAGTCTTTGCATAACTCTTTGAATTCATTTGACGTGAATTTTCTACCATTATTGGATCGAAAGGTCTTAATCTTCTTTTCAGTGTGATTCTCGATCAAGGCTTTGAATTCCTTGAATTTGATGAATACTTCATATTTGTTCTTCATGAAGTAAATACATGTCTTCCTAGAAATATCATCAATGAAAGAAACATAGTATATATACCTGCTTAGTGAACTTGATGACATTGGACCGCATACATCGGAGTGGATGATTTCCAAGATTCCTTTTGCTTTGCTCTCACTACTTGGAAATGTCTTCTTTGTGTTCTTTCCTTTCACACATCCTTTGCAGATCCCATCATGTTTTTCTTGTATTTCTGGAAGACCTTCAACATCTTTGCTTGCAAGAGGTAGTGCTCCATAATGTACATGTGCAAGCCTTCAATACCAAAGTTCATTTGGCTCTACTATTTCATGGACCAAGGCTTGTTTTGGATGGCCCTTCAATTTGTACAAACCTCGTTCTTGTTCCCCAATCACTATTGCATCATCAATAGTCTTTCCTTTTGGCCACATGATGACTTGACCATCTATGAATGCAACCCTCATTCATTTTGCATCTAATTTAGATATGGAGATAAGGTTCTTCTTGAGTCCTGGTACAAACAATAATTCCTTCATTGTCATAGACTTTCCAGAGTCTAGCTTATAGGAGGATTCCCCACTACCTTTTATTGGATACTAGTAGTCATCTCCTAGTTTCACCTTGTGAGGTGATTCATGTTCTGAAAGTTTTACAAAGGATTCCTTGAATCTAGTCATGTGCTTGGAAGCACCACTGTCTATAAGCCAATCATTGCTTCCATGAGTAATGTTTCCCGTGAGAGCGGAAATCAAAACATATTCTTCCTCGCTTGAAGAATCTTCACTTTCATATCTGGTTCTCTTTGATGAAGGTTCATCATCCTCTGCAGCATGAGCATGATGTCTTCTCTTGTTTCCCTTCTTCTTGTGAGAGATAATTTTGTTCTTAGGACAATCTCTAGCAAAGTGTCCTCTCTCATCACATGTATAGCAAATAAACTTAGACTTATCTCTTGGATTTATGAAGTTATTCCATTGATTAGAATACTTACTTCTATGATGGTTGGATCTGGGTTTCTTGGATTGTACTGTGAGAGCTTGATCTTCACTTCCCATCTTCTCTTCTTGAGTTTCTATCCAAGCTTCTTCTTAAGATAATTATTCCCACAGTCTAATGAACTTGACTAACTTCTTCCTGGAATAGATCCTTTTAATGAAGGAGTCCCATGTCCTAGGGAGACCATTCAAGGTGGTCATCATAATCTCTGCATTCTCCACTTCTTCATGTACTGCTTCCAATTGTTCCTTGACCTGAGAAACCCTTGTGAAGTAAGACTGGATGGTTTCTGCATTCTGGATCTTCACATTCTTCAATTGGTTCCTCAAGGTCATCTTTTAGTTTATGTTCTTTCCTTCAAACAATTTGGTTAGGGAATCAAACATAGCTTTAGGTGTCTTGAGGGAGGACACCTGTGGTATAAGGTGATCCTTGATAGAATCAGAAATGATCCTCTTTTCCATAACCAACTTCTTCTTATGTAAGGCATTAGCATCATCTCCCTCTGGAACTGGAACCTCCTCATTGATGTAGGACTCCAACTCATTCTCTTCCAGAACTAGGGAGATCCTATACTTCCAGGCTTGGAATTTATCAGCTCCCTAAAGCTTTTCATAAAGCTTGGTATGATGATACATCTTAACTAAGAACCTCAAATGGAAATAAAAAAATATTTAGATCTTACCAGGTCAAGATGTCGGATCTGGATTTGGAGCTGAAATCCTATAGTGCTGGTTTAGGAGCATATTAGGGTTTTTCTTTTCTGGAGTTCTGTAGAAGGATCAAGTCGACATAAGTTGACTTGAACGAAGACCGACTTAATCAACCGACTAAGTCGATGGACCGACTACATCGGTCGGTCGACTAAACTAGTTAATTAAGTCAGCTAACTAACAGTCGTGTCGGTTCACCGAACCGACAGGTAGTTATTTTGTAACTGTTTGTAACTTGTATATATTAGGCTGTTGAGCCACACAAGAACTCAGTTCAGTTCTGTGCTTTGTATGAACTCATTGTAATAAAGTATTCTGTTCTATCCTATCTATTCTTGTCTCTTGTCTCTGTTTATATGTAGGTTTTAGTATGTATTATTGGTAACCTTATGTGATCTGTGAGATTACAACATTGCTCTTTGATATTCTTCCATGGGGCCGCCCAACTGTTCTGCCGGTGCTTACTCTTTGACTACAAGCGTCAGAGATGGAGGAGGGGGGGTCGACAAGGACACTGAGCTTAAAGCCTTCTTTGCAACGCTGCCTGCACTATTCCAGTCGGCACAGAAAATAAGGACAACAACTCCTCTCAAAGCAAACAAACAGATCTATGCCCAAGAAACAATGACATTTACCAGGATCGACGACGGAGGCGACGTGATTGGAGATATCCATTCTGTCACAGAGCAAATTGACACCGACGCCCAGGATGACCTACCTACGTCACTGTCGGAAGCAGGTATCTCTTCCGACCAAAGTCCACCACACAGTCCCGTCACCCTTTTGAACCCTGACCATTCCCCCACTCCATCTCCACCTCCACCACCATCATCTCCACCACTTCCGCCACCTCCTGATTCACAGCCAAAACCACCATCAGTTTCACAGCTGGAAGTGGTCATACCACCTCCTCAAATAGAAAATCCACCGTCCCCCTTACCCCCTCCTCAAAAAGAAACACCCCCGACTTCTATACCACCTCACCAACCAGTAAAACCCTCGGCCTCCGTTCCACCAACCACAGATCCAACTTCAACTACTGCAGGTACCCAAGAACAACAGACAGACACCCAGAAGAAAAAGAAAGAGCACCATAGAACAGCCGGCCTGAAGATTAGCCTAAGAGATGCAAGTTCGCTAACCGACACAGAGGTCGGCCAACTACTCAAAACCTTGGCCAAAGAGTCAAAGAAGAGGACGGTCACCAAAAGTAAAGAGCTCAAAGACAAGGAGTCAGAACAGGTCAAGTTTCTCGGCAAATGCAGGTCTCTTACACAATCTGTCGTTCTAGGCCCGGTCGAAGACGCTACAGATCGACCTATGGAAAGGGCATACTAGCTTTTTGAAGGCATGGTGTCGATTATACAGACACATCTCCAAGAGACTAAAGCAGAACAAAAGGAAGAGACCGCCCGACTCCTCTTGACCCAGCACACTACATTTTTGGAGGCTTACAAAGTCTTACAGGACCACATGGAGGAATCTATTGTTACTGAGGAAGTACTAAGAGACTGGCCTACTCATTATGGGCAAGTCTATCATCAGACCAGGAAGACAAGACAAGGTATTTAGGCCTTGGAGGGACGTAAGTCGACGGAGGCAGAAATGAGGCAGACCATTGAAGAGCAGATTGTGATGGAAAACAGCAAACTACAGAAGCTAGAACGAGAAGCTCATCAGTGGGTTCAGAAAGCCCTTCCAAGCTTAGAGAAGGTCGACAACATCTGCCCGCAGATGAAAAGACTCCTTGATGCTGCAGCAGAACAGAACCAAATGTTGGGTCCCAACATGGAGAACATTGCAGAAATTCCCATGGCAGAAAAGATGTCAATGCTGTCAAGTCTAACTACTCTAACGATCGACATTCAAAAAGCCTTGCAGACATGGACAGACTTCCAGCACCAGCTTGCCATCACTGCCCTAGCCATAGTCGAAGTATGTGTCCAGAGAAGACCAACTATCCATCTGCACAGTCCACCTCAGTAGCAGTTTTTGCAGGGTCCAACCAACACTAACAATTTTTGTACCTCCCTATTTCTTCGGGACGAAGAAACGTTTTGTTCATGGGGGAGATGTAGAAGGAGCAAGTCGACATAAGTCAACTTGAACGAAGACCGACTTAGTCAGCCGACTAAGTCGATAGACCGACTACGTCGATCGACCGACTAAACTAGTTAATTAATTCGGCTAACTAACAGTCGTGTCGGTTCACCGAATCGACAGGTAGTTATTTTGTAACTGTTTGTAACTTGTATATATTAGGCTGTTGAGCCACACAAGAACTCAGTTCAGTTCTGTGCTTTGTATGAACTCATTGTAATAAAGTATTCTATTCTATCCTATCTGTTCTTGTCTCTTGTCTCTGTTTATATGTATGTTTTAGTATGTATTATTGGTAACCTTATGTGATCTGTGAGATTACAACAAGTTCTGTCCAAAAAATTCCTTTTCTATGAAAAGCTCTAATTTTCGGCAGTAGTGTCAGGTCCAAAACTGAAAAACCTCAGAATTGGATTCTGCTTCGACAGAAAGATGCGCCCTAAGGAGGAGAGTTAATCCAACCTTCTTTTATTGAAAATCTGTGGAATAAGATCCACAAAGTAGGAAGCCCTAGTTCCTGCAGCTGCACAGTGTCTTCTTCTTAGGTCAGCTCTGATACCATGTTAGATTTTTAACATTAAGCTAGCATTATTAGGATCTTTTAACTAAGAGAATAACAAGCATAGAAATCAAACACAAGAGGAAATGAACACAGTGTTTTTCCTCAAGGAAACCATAAATGGAGAAAACCTTGCAATGTCCTCAGAGATAGAATCAGCACCAAATAGAAAATCCCAAAACAGTAAGATGATCTCCCGACAGCAGTAACCTCTTTCTTCCTAGCCCCAATGTCTTCTTCTTCTTCAGCTATGCACTACAATTGAGTGTGAGTGAGTGTGTGATAAATAGAGAGGTCACCTCTCTATTTATACTCATTCTCGATATGACTAAAACCCTACTAGGGCTGACTTCACTAAGTGAGTCTAATAATCCTAGTGCCCTGGAACTACGTGGACTTTAACCCTTAGACAATAGGAGGGTTACCCACAATGACTTGACATGACTTGTTTACATTATAGATTCTCCCGATCGGAACATCGAGGCATGACATCATGACTCAATTACATTACAAACACATCCCGAAATAAACATCGACGTACAAGACATAAGATACATAGGTGAATACATTCCGAAGTTACAAATACATCAAAATCAAGGAATTCTTTTAGAGTTTGATCTTGGTAGTACTTTGTCCACTGTCCTCTTTTGTGACAATCAACGTGCTATTAAAATATCCATAGATCCAATTACTAGGCAGAGGACCAAGCGTGTAGAGATATACATGCACTATATCAGGGAGCTAGTGCATGACAGGACCATCATTCTGCAATACTGCTCGACTGATGAGTAGATTGTAGACATCTTCACCAAGAAATTTTTAGAAAAGAAGTTCACTTACCTCCGTTCACTATTGGGTGTGAGTTCATCAGGGTGATCCAACTACTTTCAGTGTTTAGCTTGAGGGGAGGTTTTTCCCACTGGGTTTTCTCTCTTTTCCTCGCTTAGTTTGTTTTTTGAGCATTGTTTAGTTTCAGTATTGTACAGGGCGACCTATGGCCTTAGTTGTTGGGGCCATAGCATTCTTATGAACTTTATGTTTTCTACTCCTCCTGATTATAGCTTAAGGGGGGGTGTTGGAGACATTTACCACCATACACACCCATTTTGGTCAATTTGGCCTAGTTAAACCACTATCCTAAGTTTTATTGACTTAATTGACATCAAAGGAGCAATGTATGACATTAGCAAGAGCACACCCATGCCTACCTTCAGTCAAGGAGGCTAACTTAGCCTTCTACTTCATTCGGGGAGGCTAACTGGAGCATTCCGGGGGTGATCTGAGTGTCATAAATGCCCCATATTGCTAATTGATGGTTACAATTAGTTAAACAGACCAGTGAAGGTGCCTTCCTTCATTAAATTGATTATTTAATGATTATTTAATGAATTGGAGTCAAAATGGGCGCCTCCAACCACTTCTGATGGTCAACTACACTTCAGTTAACCTCATCGGGGTTCATTGGAGTAATTGATGGGCTACCACTTGTTGGTTGGCTTGCAGTGACATGTGTCTGAGATAATTTCAATTAGACTTGGTCATTTATTACACTCTGCCTTCAGTTAAGGCTCAGTTGAGTCAATTAGGGTTTTGATCAGTGGTTAACTTGAGTGTTGACTGTGGCTTACATTCAGTTAATCTAGACTCGCTCATTCAATTAGAATGACCTCCTTGGGAATCCGAATTGTCTTGGAATTCATGCTTTCGGCATGATCATTGTATTGTATTATTCATTATTTTTTTATTATACAAAGCTGATACTTCCATTGCAACACCATTTTGCCAATTTTATGCATGTTTGTTTGAATTCTTTGTGAGAGTGTGTTTTCAGTTCCTAGACCACTGTGACAAATTAATAGATTATGGTGTTTAACTATTTCTACCTCATCTACATCATTGTTCTTTCATGGATAGGGCCTTCTTTCCATGAGTACCCTAGTTTAGAACACTTTGTCGTCTTTTAGTACTCATGTCGCATTTGTCATAGGTTTAGGGGAGCCTTATTAGCTATTTTTCATGACAAATTGAGCCTCAATTTTGGTCTCTTTTTACAAGCTATACCTTTTTGTAAGGATCCCTGCACTTATGGAGTTTCTTTAGGCCCTGGTCTAACTCCTCAAAATAGACTTGAGTGCGGAGTAAACTTGTTGATTCATGATCGTTAAGAATATGTGAATGGGCATCCACATTGGTGGTATTTTATCACTTTTTTGGACCATGTGGAATAATATGAAAAAGAAACACTCTCTTTTCTTTGGAATTGAGAAGAGTATTCTCAGTCATAGGTTTATCACTTTTTTAGACTCAAGGGACTAAATTTACAGAAAAGGAATGCACGGTATGAACTTAGTTTTCTCTTTTTCATGCTTGTTAAACCCTAAAGAACAAAGCATTGAGTTTACTATTGTAAGCCCCGTTTCTCCTAATCAAATGGATCTTTCCAAGTGATATTTCCTTCCTTCACACTCGTAAAACTTAGTCTATATGTTTCTTTTGAAGGGGCATTGGGTAGGTGGTAATTTAACCTTTTTCGAACCTTCCTGACTAAGTACGAAAAATGTGCTCCTTACTTCTTCGGAAGATAAGAGAGTTCTCCCGTGGATTGTGAGAAAAGGCCAATTTTCAAAATCATCATATTGCAACAAAAATAGTACCATGTCAAAGATCTTGTCAATCTGATTCCAATGGTGCAAATAGTGTATCAAACGGACTCCGGAGGCAAAAGATATTGCATTTTGAAGTTTGGCCCCAACAGGGAAAATTTTGGCTGAAGTGCCACGTGGCACTCCCCCAAGATGCCACGTTGTAGTCAAAAGGTGAATTCTAATGACATGGCATGATAATATGTCATGATGATGTGGCATGATGACAAGGCATGATGATGTGGCATGATGACATGGCATGGTGATGTGGCATGATGACATAGCATGTTGATATTGCATGATGATGTGGCATGGTGACATGACATGCTGACATGGCATGATGATGTGGCATGATGACATAGCATGTTGATATTGCATGATGATGTGGCATGGTGACATGACATGCTGACATGGCATGATGATGTGGAATGATGACATGGCATGATAAAGTGGCATGATGACTAGCATGCATGCATTTGTGCATGAAATGAGTTTTAGGAAATTCATGCATTTACTCATGAGAAATTGTAAAATGATTAATATTTGAAGTGAGTGGAAAAATTACTCACATATTACTCATTTATTTTATTCCTTGAGTTGTTATGAAGTTAATGCATGGTTGTAACCAAAAACAAACATGCCATATTTGTAAAGAAGTTGTAACAAGTTGGTTTATGGTTGAAAAACCAACATGCTATTTAAAAAAGGGATTTTGTTATGTAATGGATTATTGTTGGATTTTGTAAATGTCATTATGGGTGTTAGAATATAATCTGTAGGGATTATTGTAAATAAATAAATAAATCTAGGAAGCCAAAAAGGCTGGGCGGAAGGTGAAACACAACCGTCATATCTATTGTATAAATATATGCATTGGCATTGGAATAAAATTGAATCGGGAGTTATACCTAACAAGTGGTATCAGAGCTTGGCTATTTTCCTGCCATAACTCCTGGCTGCATTGCATGCCTGCCATTCTTCCTGTGTTATCAGAGCGCTGCCATTCTGCTTGCCAGTCCATTGTCATTCTGTCTGCCAGTCGCTGCCAGTCGCATTCATTGTGTGCGTTTCTCCTCCAATCTCTCCTGCGTGCATGCGTTACTCCTCCTCCACATGAAACCCTAATTTATGAATTGAGAATTGAGCAGTTGGTTGGCTATTGCATTCTTTTTATGATGGAAGGTGTTCATGCGTCCCCTTGAATATTTTCTATTGTCTTCACGCAAGCTGTAAAAAAAAAAAATTAGGGTTTTTCATTTTCACCAAGCTGTATAACAAATTACCTCTGTGCATTCTGTCATCACAACACCTTCAGTTCGGCAGTTCCTCCTCCATCTTCAGGGATGCCTCTGGAAGCCGGAGGAATTCCCGTGAGCTCGAATTTTCCCAGTTCGGTTATTATCCTTCGTCCGTGCCCGACGTCGTCTATTTGGATCTTGTCCATCTTGGCATCCCGTATGCACTTCTCCACTGGCTCCATACTCCTCATTGGTAATAGATTGACGAGTCTACAAACCGTTTGGAGCCTCTGTATTGTGCCTCACCTGCCATTAGAACCAGTTACATTTATTCATTTATATTGTTATAAGTATATATATGAGGAGCGAGGAGCCCTATTTTTTCTGGTTATTGAGAATTCAAGGTTACCTAACGAGCCTATTGAGCGTGGACTGTGTGTATTGAAGATGCCTTGTTAATTGATGCTGCGATATATGTTAAAGACTGATATTTATCAGAGCTGCGATTTTATGAAGATGTAAAGACTGATATTGGTATCTTGTGCTACGTGCTGGGATTCGAGCCATTGTACATTATAATCTTGTGCTGCGTGTAGTGTGAGCCTGCTCTTGTATTGTGAGAGTGACTACTACGACCTCCATGTGACTGAATGTGGAGCTTCGATTGAAACTGGAAGCTCGCGCCTATAGAACGTGTAAAGACAATCCTGCGTTGTATGCTGAAGACCAGCGTTGGAGGGGTCATGGAGGCTACCTGCGTTGTATGCTGCGTGGAGACTGCGTTGATATATAGTGAGACTGATATATCATACTGAAATATAGTGTGACTGTGATATATAGTGTGACTGATACATCATATATATATCTGTGTTGGATATTGGAGAATCGTTGTTGGAGAATCGATGTGAAGACTGCGACCTGTTGGAGAATCGGGAGTTATACCTAACAATGGGGAAGTAACTAAATGTGAAAACCCATGGGCATGTGGGCATGAACCATATTTTTGGTTTATGTTCTTAAAAGCTAGACCAATTTGTAACTAATCCCAATTTGGAGAATCACATGTATCATGCCACCAAGAGTAGCTTCTCCTATTTAAGCACTTGTCATGTGCATTTGAAGGGAGCTCAAGTTTGGAGAGATGTAGCCCATAGAGGAAGCAAGAATTTGAGAGGCCCCATTGGGGGTCTCCATTGGAGAAGCTCGTGAAGAGGCTCCAACCTTGTAGTTCTAGCTTAGAGAGCAAGCATGGCTCCATCATGTCCAAAGGTGATCCAGCGTAGGATACAAAGAAGCAGAGTCAGTTCGAGGAGGCAACATTTCAATTTGCATTTGAAGGCAAGTAGTGACCATATACACTCTCATCCCGAAGGACAAAGGTGAAGGGATTGGTTGGTAAGAGTGTGACTTTGGTTTTATTGATGCACTTGTCATGCAAACATATTGTTGTCTATTGAGACTATCTTGGAGAAGATCGTGTGCCGTAGCTCAAGGTTCGTGGCTCGTAGAGTCAGTTGAAAGAGTGTGATTGGCTACATTGGGAAAATATCTTCATGTCCAAGTTTGGCAACTTCTCGAGACAAAGGAGGAAGGCATTGGCTTGCTTGATTTCTGCAGTCTTCGATTGAGTCCTATAGCTTGTGCACTTATGTGACCCATCAGAGGTAGTTATGGTGCAGCGGTAGAGATGAACAGATGATCAAGACTCTATAGGTGAATCCTTTGTGATGTATCTTATGTATCTGTGCATCTTTGCAATGGATTGGTCACTATATTTTGGAGTAGGCCCCTAGACGTAGCTAGGAGATCTGGTGAACTCCGTAATCAAATCGTGTCCCTAATGTGCTTGAATGATTTTTCATTTTCATGTGGATGATTCTATGTTACACAATTATATTATGCTCATTTTCACTTGCACTAACGTCAAAAAAATGATCCTATTGGTCCCGATTGTTTTGAGCGGGTTCGATGACTTTCCGGGCTTGCCCCCGGGATCAAATCAGTTTGTTTTATACTTTTCCAGCCTCAGGAGACTAAATTGTATGAAAAATCACCCCCCTAGAGTCTTCTTCGGAGTTTTTAGACTCTCAAAATATGAAAACACCAACGAGCATGTACTAGTTCAGGCTTGTAAAATACACGAATAAGTAACATTATCCTGCATTATTCTCTCCCTTATTTAAGCTTGTAAAAAATGAAGAGAGACCTGAGTTGAATTTCTTGGACTCATTAAAATTTAACAGGAAATATAAGGATGAAGTACTCTCTTTGAGTTATAAATAGTGGCAACATGTCCTCCTTTAACATAGCATTCTCTGAACTTTTTGATACTCATGTTTCAATTTACACTTTCAAATAAGTTATTACTTTGAGTTTCTTACTCCTCCACTTGTCCTTTATATATGGGGAATCAGATCATGTCTCCTACATGACAAATAAGTCTAGTTTCGCTATCTGCAAGTTGAAATCTACCTTGGGTCATCTCTGTGTCGTGCTCACTGCTCAAGGATTTATTCCTTCATCTGATTATTATCCTGATTCCATAATTATCCTATCTGAGTATTACTTGTGTCTACCTTCCTGTATCTAGTTCCTAGTCACTCTTGTGATCTGTTGGAGGATCCATTACCTTCCTCATCATAGTACAGTTTCTTATCCGTATTTCCTGAAGACGAGGACCTAGAGATTTGACGATGGTACCTTAGGATTCACTATCATTATTGGTGAACTCCTTTGCTTTAGTTTTAAGTTTCACTCATTGTCTAACATTCTATTGAGTTCTTTCCATGTTCTACTTCAACATATCTATTCACATGGTAAGGATTGTATTGGTTCCTTTGGGCTTCGATGAAGACCTTAGGTTCACATTTATAACCTATTTTACGCAACATCATTTTGTATTTAGTTACACATCTTTCAAATTTTGAACACTCATCATTGTATATTGTGGCTTTGATCCACCTTTGTAATATACATGGTCTTGTACCCATATCACATGATTAATCAAATATTGTAAAGGAGCCAGTGTTCCATTATATTGAACATGGCATCCTTAGATATGATTTTGTATATGACATTGATATGTATTTGTTTTAGGTACTTCCTCTACTGCCTTGGACACTTGAGTTCTCCAATATGAAAAGATTGTAATGTATTCTGGCCATCGCTTCCCTCTAACCTGACACATTAGGGGGAATCTATTATCAACCAAAATGGCACTTCTCCATCTGAGTACTGGCATCCAATATGTCGAGATACAAAAGGACAAATAGGATTCAAGTGGCAAAAACACTATAGATGTGCATGACTATTGATACATAATATCGTGACAAGCTTAATCTATTTTAATTTGGAGATTAGGTTTGCAAATGCGACTATTTGTATTATAACCCGTGTGTCATACGCAACTATTTGCATTGTAACCTGTGTGTCATACGCGACTATTTGCATTGTAACCCGCATGTACATTTAACACATGACTTGCCTTAAAGAAAGGAGCATGTCATATGCACCTTTCTTATATTAATACTCACATGTACCTTACCTTAATGTTAAAAAATATAAATCATGATTAGTCGAGATCAGTTGAGTCCCTAATCATAACTATCTCAACTGTCTCAACCATCCTAACCTTCGAGACCTCTATATTTCCCCATGTATTAATATAGGACATGGGATGGGGATAATCAATGATTCTTAGAAGAAAAAAGTTATGCTGGTGGTATTCCTTTAAATATCTTGGAGTAGTAGAAATCAGTGTCCTCGGTTTGCAGAGGAGTCCTTGTTTCAGAAGCTGGGTTGTAATCTCACCATTCTTTGTTTATTAATAAAGAAAGTTCTTCTTCCAATCTTTGTATTATTGCATTCTTGTATATGACGAATCATGAATTGTTTAATTATTTTATTATGAACATGTATATCATTAATCATTGATATATATATACAAGATATTGATGAAATAATTTTTTCTTTGCAGGTGAATTGGAGAAGCCCTAGAAGCTTTGGAAGAGACTGAAAGAGGAGAAGACCAAGCTTGGATCAACCGTCATAAACTAGTTATGCTAAGATTCCTTCCTATTCCTATTTCAATTTCTACATAAGTTGATTGTCTGCAAGTGTCTTAGTAAGTTTGTAACCCCAGAGACCCTAGGTTACAAGGGTTGATTGTCCTTAAGAACACCACCCCAATATCCTTTATGAAATTCTTGTATAGCTTGTTGGGATTCATTCTCCAAAAGAGAATTTAATAAAACACCACATGGATCTTTCCAATATAGATATTCATTCAGAATGAAAAACTTGGCTGACTTTAGCTTCAATGACCTAGCCTTTGTTTTGCTTAGCCCTGCATGAGCCTGTAAATTTTGCAGTACACATATGATGTCAGAATACGATGGGGATAGTGAGAAATCGGGAATTACCTGTACCTCGGTATATGGTTGGATCGAATGAATGGTAAAAAAAAATAGCTGGAAGGAATCATAGTTGAAATTTGTCATCATTTTTGCCAGTCCCTGGCCTTTAACCAATTTGGTGGGTTTGATCTCAATGACACGTGAATGAGGAACGTAAACTCTGAAATATTTCATAGATTTGACTAGAGCATACACTTGTTCTCCATTATGCCATATTTCAAATACTCGTCTCTTAACACTTTGCTGAAAAATGCTATGGGCTGCTCCACGATCTGATCATTCTTCTGTAACAACACTCCTGCAATAGTGTGATCATAAGCATAAGAAAAGATTAAAAAATACTTGCTAAAATTTGGGCTTATCAGAACAGGTGCCTCTGTGATGGTGTTGAGGCCTGGAAATTTGTAGGCAACAACAGCAAGGGATTCTCCCTAGTCAACGTTCCCAACTAGCCCGTGACTATTTGATGTAGGGAATCCGTCCAGTTTGCGGTCCGGCTACCGTAGGTCAAATAACAAAACTAAAGGGTTTTACCGGTTGCGTCCTGGTCCATCGTGTATATTTTGGTATTTTGACTTTGAGTATGATATGCAAGTGCCTATCTAAGATGCAGATTGATAGAGAATATGAGGAGCAGTCACAATGTGATGCGCAGGTTCTTACCTCTCGTCTTAAACTCTCTCGCATCTGAATCACACACAGTAAGAAATTAAAACTAACTACCTAACCTATCCCTAGGGAGCAAGATTATCATTCATTGATGAGTAATGTATTTTGTACATGCATTATGAAAAATCACAAATAGCTGATACTTCTTTCAAAACACATAAACATTTAAAGATATTTGAACAACCAGATAGCCAATTTCTTATGAACAACATTCATTACTCATGGTGGTAATTTTCATAGAATGAACCAGAAATCATTCAAACAAGAATGTAGGTCCTAAGAGTTAGAACGATCTCACAGTTAATGGACAAAAGATGAAAACGAAATAGTTCCTCTTCAATAAATCCATAGCACAACATTTGAATATTCCACCAAGATTTCTCCAACAGGGAAACTGTAATTATCTATTGCAAAAGGAAATAGTTCTTCTTCCAATATGTCTTCACCAGTCTAACTGGGAAAAAGTCCTTCTTCCCTCTAACTTTCCTACGTTTATACAAAAACAACAAAACCTTTGGGTTGCCCCACCGGGTAACCTTTGGGCTCCCCCAACCATTTAATCTCACAATTTTGTCCTTTGTGAGTGCTCATGATTTATGCAATACGTTACATTTCAGATTTATGAATTAAGAGAATTTTTATGAAAAAAAAGGACCAGCTTGGTAACTGCCGAACTTTTCCAAGCCTGGGCCTCTACCTCTATTTATTTTGCTCAGTAATTCATTGGTATCTTGCTAGATCCAGTAGAGCTTAGACCTGACTTTCTTCTTCTTTTCTCTGCTTCTACTTCTTCATTCCTCAACCACTTCCTTCCTTGCTGCCTCCCTTCTACGTTGTATTTTAAACACATCTTACTCGCAGTAATCGTCTTGTCATGAAAATAACAGATTTTAGATTATTTAGGGTTTATTAAAGTAACATGAACTGTATCAATACATGCATCCTGTAAAATGAATTCAAAACAATGTTAATGCATGATAATGCAAAGAAAATCCTGATAGCTGGGCCTGGAATCCGCTAATTCCACTTAAAAATAAAAGCTCGATAAAATAGGCTCCCTATCTCAAACCAGGCCGCATCTGGACCCATTCAACATCCTCCGAAGAAAACACCAAAAATGACACAGTAATTGCCATAGAAAAATAGAGTGGAAACACACAAGAAATGCGGGAAAATACTAAGCATCAGGCAAAAACACGAACTCTCCTCGGCGGGGGAAAAAATACAGATCAGACGATTAGTTCGTCAAGGAGCCGCAATGGCAGTATATGGATAGACTATGGGCTCCGCGGAAAAATAACATATCGCTAATCGGAGGCTCGGAAGTCTAAACCGCATTTCATCAGCACATAAACCAACTAACCGTCGGAGAGATGGTGCACTATGCAGCTGCAACGGCGGGAGACAGAAAGACTACGGGCTTCACGGAAAATAAAACACATCGGTGAGCAGAAGAACTAAGGACTATAGAAGAATATTCCTATTCACAGCCACAATGACGAAAGACCATCAGACTACGAGTTCCTTGGTCAACATAAAACATCGGCGAAAGGAAAATTTATATGGCAGATGGTTAGTCTGCCGAGAGAGAAAACAAAAATATTGCAAATTCAAAACCTTGGCATTGAAAAAGAAAGGATCTAACCGTCAGAACATTCACTGTCTAGCTTCTGCAACGGTGGAAAACGTAAAGATTACGGCTTCCATTTTACTATCCAAAAAACTTCTGACAGCGAAAATTTATCGAAAAACAAAGTGTTAAGTGCTCGAAATATTTAGGCTGGGCAATGATGAAATCAATTCGTTTAACCTCCGAAACAGTGACAGCAAAGAGGAACAAGATCCGAATCGAACGTAAACAGACTTCCAATAGCAATGAAGGCAATCATTCAAACCAAAAAGACATCATTTTCAAAACTCCACCGTTAACACGTTTGCAGACAGGAAGCAGTTTTCCGGAAAGCATGAAAGAAACTGACCTCACTTCAACTTCAAACAATCCAAGTTTGTAGTAGAGGGAAGAACAAACATAGAGTCTAGCAATCCAAACAATCTTAGGCACTAGTACAAAAGAACGGATTTTTCCACGGAGGTTTTCCACGTTTCTTACTTTTTGGTGTAAAATCGGATGTAAGAGGAACGAGGTGTCACTGTATCCACGCATAGCCGTCGCTGTATCCACATAGGGACTCTTAGCCGTCGCTGTATCCACGCCTAAAGCCTTGGACGTCGCTGTATCCATGCCTATCCGTCACTATAGTGACGGCACCGTCAAGTTGACCTAGGGCATTAAGATTTTGTTGGATTTTTACAACGGTCAACTTGACCTAGGGCGCAAAAGTCAATGTTTGCCATCGCTATAGCGACGTCTAAGAGTTCTATAAAAATGAAGACCTTAACGATATTTTCTTCACACTTTCCATTGTTGCAGCACTGTTTTCGGGTGATTGTTGGAGCTGTTTATTATTTCCGTCTCCTGCTAGTGAACAATCCATTTCTAGATCTACATAGTTCGGATTTTAAACGTGCAAGGTTAGTTTGTGTTTGTAAATGATGCATACTTTTACTACTTCATGCGAATGTTATTTCCTAGATGAAGTTAGTGTATTTTTGTTTCTATGTCCTTGTGTGGTACAATAATTATATGGTTTCCAAA